>JAZGTI010008367.1:0-20245 GCA_036877585.1 Botia kubotai | reverse complement strand
TGGGTTCAACTCCCAGGAAACACGTACTGATCAATTGTATAGCTTGAATGTACTGAATCACATTTACCTAGTGCCACATTTAAATCAATGCAATTTGGAAGAACAATGCTCAATACATGACAGAAATAAACATAAAAACATCATTCTGTGAATCCCATAACTGTCACAGTGTCCACTGAGCCATCCTTATTATTAAGCTCTTATAACTAGACTGCTTCCTTGTTTTGATGATTTCCTGATCTTGTTTTTGCTGGTGTTTATCAGGTGTTCTGGGGTTTTGTGCCTGGGCATGGACCACCCTGTGCATAGAGGAGACACCATGTCCATTGGACTACACGACAGGTACTGTGCAATGTATGTCATCTCTTACTTTTACAGACACTCATACCTCACATGTCTTTCTTGTGCTGAGACCCATGTGTTTTCATTTACCCCTCCTCACCTGTCTGGATAAACTCCTTATGGAGCACCTGTATCTGTCATGAGATTGTTGCACACACATGCTGTGAAGTGTTTCCCAGATCTCTCTGATATACACACCCCCCCCACCAGGGTTATCATGAAGAAAATAGTTACAGCTGCTGTGCATGTTCCACAGATTAAACTGATTGCAAAGTTTCTCGATCAGGTTCTGTGTTCATGACGCAAGTTTTTCATGGTTTGGATTTGTAGTTCTTGGCCAATACAAAGCTTGTCGTTAATGCTTAAAGCTTTTTTTAAAAGAGCTTCTTTTACACTTTTACATGCATTACAGATGCTAAAGCCCTTTTTCTGTAGTTGCATAAAATATCTTTACTGCTTGATGGTTACCACTGAACTAGTTTTGCTGTTGTCTTGTGACAGTTTTTTAAGCTAAATTGCAACAACGATCATTGTGACCAACTGGCAACTAGCGAATGCTAGTAAAAACTGAAGGAGCCAATACAAGCTCCAGAACTGCCCTGATGACAGATCATTAGTTTCTTAGATCATTAGATTGCCCTCTTGTGGTTTTTTTTAGGTTAGGTAACACAGATGACAAATAATTAGGCATGTGGGAGATGTCTCGATGCTGATATTGCAGCATAAAATGTTATTTTTGTTATCACTATTACTGTCATGAAACATGTGGTGAGCTGTTTCTGAGTGCTTGTGTGCACAAACTCTTTATATCGATTCCCACACTTGTGCAGTCAGGTATACTCAGATTTATTTGTGCATGTTGATTATACTCGCAATATAAGTCACTGTCACGTTTATGTCATCTGTCAAGTTTGTCTTCATCTGTGAAGCAGCAATGTAGAGAATTGCAGTACATATTCAACAATAGATGCCTTAGACATGACATAATGTAGTAACCTGATTCAGAGTAGCTTTCACACACGTGTGACAGAAGAGTTTACAGGCAGATGTGGGCACATGTGCAAGATTGGCATTATCACAGCAGATTACAGCATAAGCTCTGATCACAATAAACACTAAACACTCAATTTACAACAGAACAACACTCCATCACAGCTCTTGCAGCAAGCATGGCAAAAGCTCCATGGCTGACTGATTCTTCTCTAGTGTGTTCAAATAACAGAAAAACAAAGGAAAGCAGGAATTCCACATGATCTAAGCTGACCTGCTGCCTGCTGAAATGTTACACACACCGGCCTCTTTATTTCTTTATGCCAAGTTGGCATTTAACAGCCGTGTGTGTGGGCATGTGGATTTGTGTTTTGAAGTGATGACTCAGACCCTTGGGGTTATCGAACTAAGACTTCGTCATCTAGTGTGTAGGACAGTATTGACGGGGCTATTTCTATGTTCTGTTAAGAAGTGATTTATGCGACTTGTGAAAGTTGAAGCAGTCTCCCTTACGTCTCTTTTTGAGTCGTATCTAGAGAAATTATTAAAGTATTGGAGCATTTAAGCTGTTTTCAAAAATGTATGAATGCAACAAGATGTCAAACCAGGCATGTATTTAAATGGAAGGTGACGTTAGTTCACTTAAAAAAATAAAAGGTTTGTTATAAATTATAAACAATAGATTAAAAACGATGGGTCAAAAGTAGGACAAATTTTTTGTCCCAACCAGTCCAGCTGTGACAAGCAACAAAACAAGACAATTGTGGTAGCCATGTTTACTGTGAAATCAACATGTATCCAGATATTGATATTGCCACCTTGTTAGACATTTTATTTAATCTAATGAAAGACAGATATTCATTAATAAATAATTTTCAATCATTAATGAACCATTGGGTAAAGAACAACAAAAAACTTATGTTGTTAATTTAATCTTAATTTTCCCAAAGCCCACACATGGAGCATTGGATAGGCATTAGTTAAAAACTGTATAAAGCTTATCTTCTGTAGTCTTCTATATGTTATGGCATATTTCCTGAATACTGATATAACTCAGATTATCGTTTGATGTTTTGGACCCTTGTCCATCTGTTGCATACTTGTAGAGGTTGCCATAGCAACAGTTTCCTGTAGTCAGAAAGTGTTAGCGCTGATCTCAGATAACTTTTGCACTTTCTGCTCAGTTGCGATGAAGTGAAGGAATAATAGAAGCTGCCCTTAAATCAGTGTGAAAAAGTTTAGTTAAGGAAATATAGATTTCACAACGCTATGCTTTTTAAAGGTCTCTTAGCTTGTTGCATCACAGTGTGTTTTCAGGCGTTTGATGTTATGTTGCACGAATCATCTGTTCAAAGTATGTATTTTAGGCTTAACTTTTCTTCTACCTTGCAGAACATCTAGCTTTGAACTGGGAGTTTTTGTCTGTCAGTTTAGAACAGGTTGCTAGTCTGCTTTCTGAAGAGGTCAGATTATAATGAGATTACAGTGAATATCCAGTGTGTTTTTTCCATTTTACTTTTCAAATTGATGATGACAAGGATAATTATTCAAATGAGAAACTGTGAACTTTGTGATCGGGCATGGTACAAGGCAACCGTGTCTAATGTCCATAGCATTTCTCTCTTTTTCACATGTTACTGCTTTGAAAATGACAAATGCGGATTAATTGTGGATTTTTCTATAAGCTTTGCCAAAAATACTTTCCTTGATCACAAGCACAAAATGCTGTCGGATCACAACTTTCATGCCATGCTGGTGGGTTTTCTTATCTTTTCCCTTTATACCTGCCAACACATGAGGGCAAGGCTTGTTTTAGATGTGAGCTTTGTTGTACATTTTGCATAATTTCTGGATATCATAGTTACTAAATATAGAACAGCAGTAAGATTCAACACATTTTTTCTTTAAAAAAACCTTTAGTCTCTCATGTGTACTTGACTGTCATGCACTTCCAAGCATCTTGGAGATGTTGCCACAGCTCTTATGTATTTAGACTGGCTCAGTTGTTTCTGTTTCTTCATGTAATCCCAGGCTGACTCAGTGATATTGAGATCAGATCTTTGTGTGGGCTATACTGGCTGATGTAGAACGCTTGTTCATACAAATATCTCACTTATTGTGAAATACAGAGGAAATCTACATTGATATTTCTTTCTGATACACTAAAGCAAAATATATAAATATACAAGAATATACTCTGTAAGAAACCTTTTCAGGTGAAGCATCTGTAACACATAACACTATCATTTTAATTACTATAATGGTGAATAAAAAAAACTCCATGTTATTTTGTCAACTATCCCCTCACCTTGATTTCATATAGATAAACGTTAGCCCAACAATATCATCAAAAGTGTATTTATCCTCTTCTAACTGAGTACAACATGTTTTCAGCCTGAGCCCACACAGTTTTTGAAACTCACTGTTTAGGTGTATAATAAAGATCAAAAGAAAACGTTATACTTTGCCATGTGTTTTTCCTTTTACCATCATAGCTATGATGCCTGAGTTGGTTGTATCTTTACAGTCATATAGTCTAATAGTTTTCTTCCGTCAAATATTATAAAAGCAAGCATGAAGAGTTTTTCTTAGATAATTGATTCTGGGAAAGTGAAGCAAAGGTTGGTCTCATCTTCCTAGTCCAAGTGTCTTATTTCTAAGCATGCAACATTTTTGCTTGCAATGCGTGTTCCTGCATTATGGGTTATAAGTGAGTTACTTTAAGTCATGGCAGTGTGAGGCTTAGGTGGTCTTAGTGAGCTACATATGCTGTAGGAAAGCAAAGGTGTGCTTGCTTTTACCTTGTGACATGCACACTTTTGACGCAGTCCTCTGGGTGCAGGAGAGATTTGACAGTAGAGACAGCAAGGTTTGTTATAGCATCTCTATCTTTCTCTCTTAAATACACACCCCTCTGTCTTCGCCCACTTAATTATGTGCTAAATGTGAGTCGGTGCTATTCTTAGAAACGTATTAATAGAGTGATTAAAGGGTAAGGAGGGAAAAGAGAGTGTAGGATGTAATAGGGTGAAGAACATTTGATCTCTCACGTAAGAAAATTATAAAAATGATAAAATTACATCTTCTAATTTTAAAAGGAAGATAAAGGCGGTGTACCAATATGTCATGTCAGATTGTTGAGGTCATCGGAGCACCATCTGTGCCAGGTAGATACTGATGGTGTGTGTTGTTTACTAATATCTCTTTTTTTCTCTAATTTTCTTCCCACCTATAACTTTGTTTTCACACACACACACCCATGCACACCAGTGTTTAGGCACACACAAATGTCAGGTCTATCTTATTTGCTGCTGGTGAATATCACACTGTGAAGTCACACACACAGGCTTACTTGCACAAGCGTCTCGTTAGTCGCTCTTTTGTGGCTGTGTTTTTTGTCGTTTATTTGCTTTGCTAATATAATTAGCTGGGATTTGCTCTGATAATGGATTTAGCTGTTTTGTGCCAGCCAATTACTTTGGGGTATGTGTGAATAAGCGAGAGAGAGAGGAGAAAAAGAATGTGAGCGAGAACATGCCAATGATATGATGCACGTACACCTTAGTGTGTTTGATTACTGCAGTTTAATATAAATATGGAAATGGGCTAACTGCTTAATGTTTGTTCACCTAAACAGTGTTCACAGACTAACTTGAGTTCCCCCAGAGACCATTGTCTTGTTTTAGGCATTTACACTGAAGACATCCATTGTGTGTGTGTTTATTTGTGTGTGTGCCTTGGATCTACCTAAGCTACTTTAATTTAATTTGACTGTAGGTTGGTTCATGTGCGCCTCTCTGATCTCATGAAGATTCACATTTGATGTGGCCAGTGCCAGCTAAGGCACTCTGTCACGCTATGATGCTCATTCATAATGCATGTTTATAATGCGTGCCTCTCTGAGATATTACTGTCACCTAACACTAGATACTGCTGACCCATCCAAATTGCAGTGCCATGTTTTGAAATGTAAAGCAAGTTTATTTCATGTCAGCTTCATTCTGAGATGTGGGCGGGTTATGATGATGTCACAACCCTGGATTCCAGATGCTTAGAAATGAATGTTACACCTTTCTTGTGTTGTTTGGTTTACCCTCGTTGCAGGTGCTAATTGGTAGCCATTATCTGTAATATCAATAGTAGCTAGAGAGGGAGATGAATTAGAAGGAAGTCAAGGAAAACATTGATTTTTATTTTGTGGGTGGTTAATTTGCTATTGTGTCCGTTAGCATGCCAACACTGATTATCTCTCTAATGAAGGCTTCTGTTAACAGATTTCACTGTCTGGTTTATCACTTTAGACAGTGAAGCATCTGTTCTGAGCTGGGTGCTTACAGCTAGAGGCTTAGTGTGTCCTTTTGAAATGTCATTTATATCTTCTCTATACAGTGTTTAACCAAAGTCCAGTAAATAATAAGAGGAATGGTATTTTTGCACACACATCTTATAAATGTTTGTGGTTTTAATGCACAGTTTTAAACATTGACTTCACTTAAACATATCTCACCAAAGTTTTATTGTCTAGACCTCCCTCAGTCTGATACTGGGTACACATATGAACAAAACATTGCTTGGCTGTTCTCAAATACATGCGTGCAATGCATATGTGTTTGTAATCTGCATCACCTGACCTGTGATATGAAAGCACAGACAGAATTAACGTACTGATGGCCTCTGATGATCTTACTATCTCTTAGCCCAGCTTTAAACAGGATCCACAGCAGGAAATGTAAACTTTTAAACTGCTTGCTGTTGATATGTGACTTGCTGGTAGTCTTATGAACCTTTTTAGTTTGTATAGGAATGTGGGTGTAAATGTGCTAAACTGGTTCTCACACCAGCACAATCTCGGCACCAGGACTGTTTTGCGCATGTGTTCAGAAATGCTGTCAACACTGAATATACCATCAACCACTTAGAAGAGTTTGCAGCATCTGTGTCTGACAACATAAGCAAATGTACAGATGATGTTGCTGTCTCAAAATGTGTCATTATATATGCTAACCACCTGTCCTTTCTGCAATTTAAATTTCCAGGTGAAATCTTTTGTGTCGCTGTATATCTGTACTAAGCTTACAACATTTAAATATACTTGAATATACTTGGTACTGGAAATGTTATGGGAAATGTCCAACTTCAATTCTGCAGAAAGCAAAGCTCCTCTAAACATATACAGAAAGTGATTGAACAAGTGAAATTTTATCTACTTTGACATCTTGTCAACACTTCTAACAAAGACTGATGTAATCGCAGAAACGAATGGTAATGTCTTTCTTTCTTTTTGTCTATTCTTTGACATGTACTGTCACGGCAGTCAGCGAAAGGCCTACGGCAGAGTTTGTTCCCTGCTTGCGACGTCTGGCTTGACGTTTTGCAAAGACTTGTCTTGTATATATGGTATATATACAGTTTGGGTTTCAAGAAAATTGGGGAGGGCTTTAGCGCCACCATTGGTCGGCTAGTTCCAGATTGACAGCTCCTCCTCCAGCCAGTCAATCTAAGAGGGGAGTTGATGTTACTCCAATGCAACTTATGGCCGCTAATGCTCACCAACTTTGTAAATTTAAAATTAAGTCTTATTTTATTCTTATGTTTTTTAAATATACAATTGCACTTGGATAAGTTAGTTCCGCTGCAGCTTTAATACTATTGCATTAGAATGTCCTGTTTAATATAATGCTCCTGTTATCTGCACAGTATGTTTCTGAGACCTAAATATATATTGTACATGGAAAATAAGTATGTGTTTCTTACTGTTTTTGGCATTCCGATCACTAATTTAAGTATTTTATTTTATACACAGTGGTGGTCAGACTTTTCCCAGATCCTGTGCTATAACATGCTCCAGCACTCCAGGATAATACAAAATCGGTTAACAAAAAACTGGTACAGTACGGTATAACGTTATGACAAGATTTAATTTAACCTTTTGATACATTAGATATCATGAACTACCAACCGACTTTTACAACTTTAATTAATGTAGATTAATTTTAATGTATTAATATGAATGCTATTGCTCTTTGTTAATTCTTGTCCGTTCATAATAAATAATTCATTAATAATAATTCATTAAAAATACATACAGCTAATGTTAAGTTGTAATGTATTAAACGTAAACGGTTAAGGAAAAGTATTATAATGAACATTAGCCAAGAATGATATATGCGATTAAAACATTGCTAATTACAATTACATAGTGTTAACAAACTACTTTTTTCACCAGTGACCTCAAATGCGTAATTTTCAATCAAATTGCTAAGTGCAATAATATATTTGTCCTTAAAGCTGGCACGATATTGGCACCGGAAAGTTTAACTCTGCGTCGGCCAATCCGGAAGTCTAAACCCTGGAAGTGTGAAAGGCTAAGGCAGGGGGAAAACATAAAATATATACACAAAATATAAATATAAAGAAGTCAGAGAGCACAAAAATAATGTACAACATGATTTGTGCAATATAATTAAGTACATCATTAAATATAATTTAATTTGATACGTGACCACAATACTTAGACGGGAAATTTATTCCATACATATAATGGACATCAGTGGAGATTTCTTACCATAATATAACGTCGATGGACAATCGCGATTTTTTTTGTTAGATAAATAGCACCTGGCTCGTGTATACCGTGCTTACGGTCGTGTCGTATTTCATGTCATTTTAAAGTCTTTCCTGAGCTTTCACTCTGCAGTCCGCCTACATCTGAACAAGGTGGCACTATTGCTGAACATCCAGCGCACCGACCGCGCATGCCTCTTCTCTACACTGACCGGACGCGGCGGTGCCTAGTTTTCCTCCCCTCCCTCCTTGCCTCTTCCGTCCTCTCCATCATCATCATTGCTCTGTCTTTCTTGGGGGTGATGCGCCGCGGTTTCAGGCACACCTGCGTTTCACTTCTCGGCTCTGTCTTAAGCGTTCTCTCCGCCACCACACCCGTGATATTCAAACTAAGCTGTCTCAGTTGGCAAAGAGCCGCCTCGGAAGCGCTTTCTTAAGCAAAGCTGCGCATATAGCAGTCGATCGTTCTCTTTTCTCCTCTTCTTTTTCCCTGCTCTCGGAGAGGGCTGACGGGGATGGAAGCCTGTGCTGGACGTTTCTTTATGGACTCGCTCGTTACGGTTATCCTCATTCACGCTGTATCTCAAAGGTGGTGACTAGAAAAACATGCCGTTGAAATGGAAAAGCGGTTCGCCCGTTAGCTGGAAATTTCCCGTACCCGTCCTTAAAACCTCCAGGTCCTCTCCACTGTCGCCAGCGTACATGTAAGTAGTTGTAAAGGCAAAATAATGTTTAAAATGCGAGTTGATGGCACATGTTTATTTTTTGTCTTTTATTCAAAGATGCTGTTGTTGTTTTGGGGTCGGTGTCGCCTCCCCTTTCCCTGTTTCTCTGTAATCTGATTGTGAACGTTTAACTTGATTCATAGTTTTAAGACGCACAGCACCTTTATTTATTCTAAACTACATTTGTAACGTTTAACGTGTTACTGTGTTACTGTGCACTTGAGGTTGTACATCCTCCGAGGACGCAGTATTTGATGCCCCCCTCTTGTTTCATTTCCCTTCATGTCCTCGCGTTTTTCATCCTCCCTGTATCCGCTTGACGGATTTATGAGCTGTAGTAGGAACCGGCCCGAGATAACAGTTAGTAAAGCAATCTTTTTTTGTTCTGTCGTGTCGTGCGCCCTGGATTTAAGCGCGTGTGTTTTGTTGGGTGGGGGCACGTTGGGCTACCGGAGGATGCTGTACTGATGCTGGATGATACACGATAACCGGCAGAGCTTCCGCTCGTCCTACTGTTTTCGATCCCGGAACGTTCAGTAGATGAACACGCCGCATGAAAGCTGTGCCATCGGCTTCTATTGTGGATTAGAAAACACAAAGTTATCTTTGACGTTAATAAAACATTAAGTTGTATAGTAAATGTGTTAAGTGAAAAATATGAACTAGGCTTATTCAAGCATTTTGCCTGCAATAACATATATGATATCGTGCTGCAGATCATATCAGTACGAATTATTGTCAAGCAAATGCTGCAGAAGTTCATAAAGTTTAAAGCATGGGCGACCGCATGAGCAGTTTGAGTTAACTGTGAAGCAGAGTCTCTCTTACTAATCATAGGCTGCATCATTCCTCATCTGTTTTACAAGTTCAGTTATAAAGTCACAGACATGGGCCAAGAAAATGCCCCAGTTGGTTTTATTGTTGTTTTACTGATTTCTTTCTCTTCCTGTCTTTCTTTTATTCTCGCTTTATTGCACTCTGGTTGTAACTGTGTCATGTGTATACAGTCCCTGTAAATTTCCCCTTCAATGAAGAATTGTGTCTCTGTCTTTTCAGATTTAAGGTTCTGCCTTGTGGATTACAGTGTTGGGTTCCCGACCCTGCTATAGCCCTCACAGTTAAACCTTGCCCAAAATATCAGTCTATTTTTACTCATTTGGCTGTGTGTTTTTGGGTGATTACAGGGTGAGCTGTGGTTTTTGTATTTCTCAATGGGAGGAGAGATGCTTTTTGGACATATGAACCATTCTTATTTCAGTGGTCTGTATTTGAGGTGTTCTGAAGATATAGAATAACAGGATGTCATAGACAGTTGTTTAGAATTGTTCTTTGCGTGTGTCTGTGCAAGACAGAACAAGTGAGAGTTTGGATTTGGTTCTTCAACAGATTGGATTGGCAATGGAAGTTGACTTAGGCTAATGTTTACTTTAACCTAATGTTTACATTAACCCTAAGTACCTGTACTTAGGGTTAATGTTTATGTGTGGGGGTTAATTTTGTGTGTGTGTGTGTGTGTGTACTCCTGAAGAGTTACCTCACTTTCTAAATATAGTTGCTGCCTGTAGTGAAGATTTCACGCTCAGCAGGGCGAGAGAGGTTTGCACACACTAAAATGCACATGCAGAAAACTATTGGACAAAGTGAGGATGAACAAATGCACCAGCACACAACACACACATTTGTAAAGACACATTCAGGTAACAAACAAAAAACATTGTTATTTTTTTAAATTTAAGAATGAGCTTGTATTCCTAGGTTCACTTTTAGTAGTAGAGTATGAGTAATGACATCCATAGAGCTTTTGCTGTGGGAGGAAGGTGACGTGTGCGTGCGTGTGTGTTTGACACAGGTAAACACAGGTAAAGGCTTGGGGTGTAACAGTATTCCGAACCGAAAAATCATGATACACCACCCATCGTACGTATCGCAGTACTCTCATAGCATACCGAACAAACCCCTGCTGCCCAACCCAGCCCAGGCCCTTTGTTGAGGTTGACCTCACTTTAGATTGTCACAAAACAAAGTATTCTTCCTTGACATTTGATTAAAACACTTTTAACACCCTAATAAAAGCTGTATTTTTTTCTAAATATTATACACCAGGGCCTCAAATTTAGAGCGGGACTGTGGGTATCACGCACATTTTTTCAAGTTTCATGCAAGAAATTTCCACAAACACTTATGAACTTCAGCAAATCAAATAAATATTTTATCTTTCACTCAGTGCGAGTAAATTAGCACTGTATCTCCATTTCTAAAGACACACATTCTTGCTTATTTCTGAATGAAGATCGCTGCATAAAGCTGCTGACAGTTCAGCACTTTAATCAAGTTAAAACAAAACAATTAAAGCACATGGCACTGGAGCGATGACCGCGTACTCATAATACAGCAACACTTAAAAAAAAAGACTTAAATCAGACTCCATGATCTCCGCCTCATAGCGTATTTCTCACATGCATATATTCATTAGGAATGCATTAGGAATTCCCAATACACTATAGTTACTGTCTTCAAGTATTATTATTAGTAAGTTTAAAGTGAATTAAATGTTCTTTAGCAGTGTGGATGCCATGCCATGCAAACTTCCCCCACAGCAAACAGAACCGTGGCTCCAAAACCGTGACATGAACCGTTTGGCAACCGCATTGGTGTATTAGTAAAGACAGTACATAGTGGTGGCAGATCCTAATTCCTGCTCATCTGGTGCTAGAGGGACTGTGGGCTTGTTTCTAGCTACACTTTCCCAAAGTGCAACCTGAAATTTTAAGGCCACAGTCCTCATCTGTTTTCTCCCGTTTTGTCTGTGTGTGTGTCATCCAGGAAATTCAGTTTGTGTTTGTTTTGCTGCCAGTGCTTGTCTAATGCGCTTTAGTCTCCTGTGAAGACAACATCAAACCCACAGAAATGTCAGAAAGAAAAGACAATAACTCATCCTCTTCACGTTCACCTTTCCTATCAGATTCCTTCTGTTTCAGCTTTATCTTCTGTAGCTAATGATGAATGAAAGGAGATTGAGGAACTGCTTCTGTGTTCATCTCTGTTTTTAATTTTTTATTTTTTGCTCATCACTTCCAATCAGATATCTGTTTGGAGGTGGCCGCTAGCTGTTTGCTAACATGATTTGCAGACATATGATGGTTTTCATCGATCATTGCTTTTGTAAATTTTGTAAAATAAAGAATTAAAAATGACACTTAAAAGAGAGCGAGAGTTTTTTTGGTGAGAGGTGAGATTTGAGAAGAGGGCTTGTGATGCATTTCCACTGCTCTTTCGGGGTGTTATTTCTTTTTATTGCACATAGTATTGCAGTACAGTGCACAAATGTATCTTTTATTTAAGTGCAGTAGATAAGACTTTCTTTGGACATTGCTTACAAGTTTAATATATAGCTGTTTTACATCAGTCAATCTGTATCACAAATCTGCCTAATTTTCACCTCTAATTTAATTTGTTTGTTGTTTAATAGATTCACTTACAATCAATGTTGATTGCTTGATCAATTTATTGGATTATGGCAGGTCCATGTTATTTAATAATAGACTGGGGCAAGTTACAGTTCATATTTATTACAAACAGCCTGTAACAGCTCCCTTGGACAACCTAATATGATATGCGAGCAGGGTCTAAAATTAACTTGGCCACACCAGCCAGCGGTGGTCCTGCCTGCAAATAAATCATTTTTACCAAAGTCAATTTTGGACCCTTCATGTTATGTTGCAGTTCCTAATGAACTTACCAGCCAACTGGGAAGTAGCTAGTTTTAGTTACTTGCTATTTTATAACATTGTAAGTTGTTTTGGACCCTGCATGTGAGTGTGATATAGGTAATGGGATTTTATTGAATGAGTCCGTGCTGTAGTAATTTATTTGCTCTGTCACTCGTCCTCTTGCCAGTCAGAGATTTAATGTTCCTTCCTTGTGATTTTCTATGTTGGTTTTACTCCCACTCCTGCCTTTGAGCATCATCTCTGGAAAACAAAGAAAATATGGAACTGTGACACATACACACATAAACATTACAATGTCAAAACCATATGTATCATCTAGTGAATCTACACTTCCTCTAACATTAACCTGGCAGAGAATGACAGCCGATTTGTCACACTTTGTCTCTTTGTTCCACCTTCACTTTTTTTGTGTTTTCTCTCCTTTTTTCTAACTTCATTTAATCACATCTGTTTAACCTTGTGGTGTCAAAAGGAAAAGCGGGAATCCAATTTTTACCTCATAATCACCTCAGATATGAGGGAAAGGGGGTGGTGGATAGAGGGTTGGTGCAGAGGATATAGGATAAAGATTGGAAGATATGGGATAGAGTCTCTGGAAATGGAACACATGGAAGATATGGGATGGAGTCATTCAGAATGGGCGACAAAAAATATATGGGATGGAGTAGGATGGTACGGAATAGATGGTGTGAAGAATGAGGATGTTTAGCAAAAAGTTAGAGAGCCAAAATACACTTATTCACTGGGATCATTATTTTTCTAATTCCATTTTTACTTAGTTTTTTATTATTATGTTTCTACGCTTTATTGTCTGTAAAAACTTGTGCATGAATGTGTGCGTGTTTATCTGTACTTGTAAAACACTGTTTTAAAAGCTGTTAAATACATTTCTAACTAATAAAAATGCCAAGAAGACAGGATGGGGTAAAGTGAAAAGAATGGATATGAAAACAGTGTAGCTCCCTTTAGGTACTCATGGCTTTGTTCAGACAGGCAGCAAAAATCGTTTTCTCTTTACAAAACTGACACGCCACATAAATATAAGTTTTTAAAAATACATCAATCTTTTTCACACATTGTTAAAATATAACAGATTTGGAAAAAGTCAGACGGGCAGCAGAAAAGAAAGATATAGTAACAGATATAGACAGCACTGTTTTGTATTTGTGTCAGGAGCTTTAAAGCTTAACCAGCATTAAATCTATTGAGATTTTTTGGGCTGTTATGTTTAAACAGAGTAAGACTGATGTATTTGCTCATCTTTTGCTTAGTCCTTGATCATTACTTTTAATCTGTGTAATAGTAGGAATATCTTCTCAGTGTGTTTATTTCATAAGGTTATAACATTTGTAAATCCACTATTTACATCCCACAGTCACTCCCTCACATAAACTGAC
Organism: Botia kubotai; assembly: GCA_036877585.1. NCBI lineage: Eukaryota > Metazoa > Chordata > Actinopteri > Cypriniformes > Botiidae > Botia > Botia kubotai. The sequence goes on along the minus strand of JAZGTI010008367.1, from coordinate 6,496 downwards.
ACAAATTAAATACACAATCATGAATTGTGATGGTAGAATGGATGCAGATCTTGGGCAGCAGATGGCTCATGTTCATCTCCCTTCATGTGTGGTAAAAATGAAATGTAATTCCTTTGAACCCAATTTAAGGTCTGAACAATTTATAATTGCAGCAGCTGAACTTCCCAGAGTGGTCATGTGAGAACAAACAAAAACAACACCACATGGGCTCCTTTGTTGATTCTTTTCTCATGTTCACGAAAGCTACATATGTAGCATATCTTTTAATGAAAAAATGACTATATGACAATATTGACAATTGTTGACGATTAGAATGTTCAGACATGGACAAGGGTGTGTTCAAATGTTCTAAGAGTGACCTTTGGTCAGTACAGAGCAAATACTCAGAAGATCAGCCTTAGTTAGCATGATATAACCATAACCAACCCTTTGATTTCATGCTAGCTGAAAACGAAGGCAAAGAGTTGGATGTTACTTATTTTTCTCAGCTCACAATTTGAAAACCAACACAAAACATTGTTTGACCAGAAATGGTCTGTACAGCAACTTGGGAGTGAATGCTCTTCAACACACACACACACACACACACACTTGAGCACAAATAAATGCACAAGTACAGCCGTACACCCTCATCATCAAAGGTGTTTTATTTGCAATGTTCAATGGCCACTGCAAGGTGCTTGTTTAATAGTTTTGTGAAAATCGGGAAAATGTCTAGCTGCAGTAATATCAACTGTTTTTTATGACATTTGAATAGTGTCATACTATTTAGCCTGTATAGAATTCTGTTTAAGGTATTTCAGAGAGCCATGTAATATTGTATTTCCCTTGTTAGTTTGATGATGTAGCCTACATCATCAAATGGAATTCACACAATATTAAATATGATTATAAGAATAAGAATAAAAATATTTTTATGTAGAAGTAAATCAGTTTTTCTTGTTTGTTTACACACTATTGTCAATTAAACGATCCCATAAATGCAGTATCACACTCACAATTGTGCTGTTACTGCCAAATATCAGCAACCTGGCTCTGGCTATGTTCCTTGTCTCTCTCACAGCCTGGGTTGCTGCTCATTTGATCTTGTTACTTCACGCTAATCGGTCAGTATCTGAGCACATCAACTGTCTCTGTATCATCTCCCTTTCAATCAATACTCAAATGTCCTCACACGGGGGATAAATCCGTGTTTGAGTGTGTCATGGAGCTGCTAGTCATCGTGTGAGTCACACACACCCTGGCAGGAAATCTGAAGAATTTCAATCTGCATTAAAACAATAAAAAAAATGAACCGCACATTTCTGCCACTACTCCTACATGCACTCTCGCACCAGCCACACATGCACTCTCGCACCAGCCACACATGCACTCTCGCACCAGCCACACACATGCACTCTCGCACCAGCCACACATGCACTCCTACGTGCACTCTCGCACCAGCCACACGTGCACTCCTACGTGCACTCTCGCACCAGCCACATATGCACCGCTACACTGAGAATACAAAGATGAAAAACGTGAGTGGTGCATTAGTCACGTTATTATATTTCAGTTGATGAAAATCATTACGTCAGTAATTCATAACTTCATGGTGTGTCTATCTAGAAAAGTCCTCCCACTTAAAGACACTTAACCCGTTTGTTAGTGTTTGATTTACCTTTATCAGACAAGCCTCAGGTGGCTGTGTAATTCTCCTCTCAGAGGAGTAAATGTCCAGGGTGAGTGAACTTATTTTCAATGATGTGATTTGAATCAGGAGAAAAGAGAGCAGAAGTGTGCATGTGTGTGTGGGCTCAAAGCCTAATTAACAGGCAGGAATCTGGTCCAAGAGATTTAAAAAGGATGTTGGTTAATCAAAGCAGAATATGTTGAGGTCTGTGTCTACCCAAGTGTGTGTGGTGGCAGCCCAGCTGTTCTCCTATCTTGTTTAATGGTGTTCTTTCATAATACTGAATTATTAAAGAATGTTGTTAATGCTAATTTTCTAATGCCCTCTCTCTCTTTCTGCATCACTGTCTGCCTCTATGTGTCATTCTCCTTATCACTCAATATCAGTCTCACTGTTTATCTGTGTGACATTTCTTAGTAATGGTTTGCGTAGTGCAAGCTGTATATCACTTTATATTTGATGTTTGGCTGTTGGCTCATTAAACCCATCTTTGTAAGGTGGAAGATGGCTGTGAGCATCTTTATGTCTATGTCAATCTTAAAGACTGTCTCAAGCCAATCAGTCTCAAGCCCACCAGCAAGCCTTAGTAATCAAGAAGTTTGTTAATGATAATGTTTAATAATCAAGTCAACTCTTGGGATTCGCTTTTCCCATCACAACAATCATCATCTAATTTATCTCCATCATTTAGAGGCTTCACAAATCTAAACTGCTTAATGATTCAATACCCTTGTGATTCTCTCTCGTTCTCTATCTCTTGCTCTCTATCAGTCCTGTTTTTCATGGGTGGTTTGATTGACGTGTCTGTTGCGTGTCTGTGCATACACTTCTCTTTCTGTTTCGCGTGTGCGTGTGTTCTCTGAGTGGGCGTGTGTTTAGTGATTCTATATCTCTCATTGTTTTTGGCAGCCACCAGCACTCGTTTGTGGTGTGGACCACCCACTCTCTGTTTGCTGCATCTCCAACCTATCACCTGACAGGGTAATGCACCAATCAGCTGCCTGTACTTTGTGTCATGTGACTGTGTGTGCCTTTTTAGTCTTCTCCTTTTTACCATAGAACCTTCTCAGCATCTGGTAGTGATTCCTTGACAAGCCTGACCCTTTCTCCAGAGCTCAGAATTACTGGGAATCTTCCTGTTCCTTAGTCAGCATGTTATTTTGATACTTGGGTCACGATACAGTATGTATGATCCTGGTTTGATGCAATACATTAAGTATTGTAATATATATATTTAATCATTAATTAAAGATATATTTTGGTGCTGTATGCGAACTGCAATGATCACATAAATGGCATCCAACTATAAAGCTGACATTCCTAGTTTGAATCCAGGTAAATGCATCTAAACCTGAGCTGCAATAGGTAAATTAATAGTAGTGCGTTTTGTTGTGATACAATGTATTAACTCAGTATCGTGGCAAGAGTATCACAATACTTTACTGTTTGTTTTTTGTTTTGTTTTATTTTTATTCCCTCATACTTTGAAGTTATGCTACAGCTGTTAGTGATTGATCCTGAAACCATTTCAGTGTTCCCTTGACATTCATCCAGGGCAGTGGGTCACTTTGTAAATCCAGAGAGCCTGGCCGGTAATGTTTGTTAAAGCCATAAAGTTTGAGGCTTTCGAGGAAAAGTCTTGAACTTCAGAACCATAAAATAGATGTTATTGTGCTGTGTTGACCAAAGAATTTGTACATAATCCTCATTCATAAAACTTATTTACATAGGTGCAGTTAAAAATATGTATGTATAAAAATTGTTTATTTCTTTCTAAAGGTGCCATCCTTGATTTGCCTCCAAGTAACCTGAATGATATTTGAATCACAATGAATTTGTCATCTTTTCTATGCATATTTGCTAAAGATTTATTTATTTTTTTTGCTAATTAACACTCAGCATAAAAGGTTGATTTTAGTCATTTTGGACCATTAAACTTTTTCCAGCTGGGTTCAAAGTCTCCTACATGTCCAGAACAAAATCTGTAGCCGAGATGTCATTTGGTGTGTGTGTGTGTCTTTTGTGGCTTCACTTTCCAATAAACGTATTATTGGTAAAGCACCCATGAGACAGTTGTATGTGTAACCTCTTCAATCTCATCCACTAGTGTTTATAACTCCAGATTTGTCATTGGTCTCTTGGTGGCCTTCCTCCCTCAGCAGTCAACTTGCACAGCACAGATGGTCTACTCTAGGTAGATTTACAGCTGTGCGTTACTCATTTCATTTCTTGTCAGTGTAACTGCACTCAAAGGTATTTTCAGTGACTTGGAAATCTTCTTGGATCCATTCCGCCTCGTTCTTTTCAATTATTGCTGAGTTGTTTAAAGAATTTTTTATATGTTCCACCACACAATAGCAACTTGTCAAAAGACCTTCGTGTTTTTATACTGAGAGCATTCACAACCCCTTTGTCCACACACAGGTGATCTCCATTTAATTATTTTGTTTGCCATTTTCTGTATATGTAAATTATTTCTGGCTGAACTGCTGTTAAGTTGACGATAATGTAAGAAAGTCAGCAACAGGGTGATTGCCAGAGAATTGTGTGATAACATTTGAATTTGTTTTTGCAGCAAGTATATATGGTTATAGTATTTTAGGACTGTATTATACCATATACATTATAGGATTATAGTAAGCTTAAGAAAATAAAGAATGAAATACAGCACAGATGTATGACTGTACTCTTGAGTCAGAGTTTCAGACATCTCTCAGATAATACACACACACACACACAGGTTGCTTTTAATAATTCAGATCCTAAAATCCTAGAATTACTCTCAAATCACTAGTCTGCCTCTGAAGTTTCTAAAATGGTAACTCTTGTAAAAATAGGCTAAATAGTGATCATGTTACACACATTCACACCTCAAGTTTGCTGTCTGAATTAAACTAATTTGGTCGGTCATTATTTTACATACCTTATTATTATTTAAAGTACTGTAGGGTTTTCACTTCGGTTAAATCATGAGATGGTAGTAGGGAGGACGTGAGGATGTATGCCTCTCAGTTGATGAATAAACAGTGTGCTCTGTTGTTTCACATCCAACTAAACCATCAAGGCTTTAGAATATATAGTGATATTATTAAAGATGTTATTCACAAAAAGCTCTACTGAATGAATAAATAAATGTGTCAGGAACAATTTCCATGAAGTTCTAAGTAGTCCGATAAAAGATTCTAGAGATTGCACCTAACCCAGAGATTCTTACTTGCACCTACATACCCATATTATCTATGCTCCTCTCAGACATGATGTCAGAGTCCAGTTTTAAACATTAAAATCTCTTTCTTTCACTCTCTCCGATGGACAGATCACTGGTGGAGGACGATGATGCTCAGATGATGAAGGTGTCACTAGGAAGCAGTGAAATGGGGCTCTCCTCCCACTTGCAGGCCTCAAAAACCGGAAATACACGCTTCTTTACCAGCAACACGCACAGTTCTGTTGTTTTACAGGTGAGTGTGTGTCTGAATGTCTGTGTGTGTTTTGAACTTTCTGAACTTCGAGTGTGTGCTTGCATATGTCTCTAATTAAACTGTGTGATTGGAATGTGGGGCATCACCATCTGCCTGTCCGGAATCATGCCACAGAGTTTGTGTGGGTTTGTATGAGACTGTGAAGGTCAGCACTGCTGGTACTGGCAGTGTGGCTCTCGCTCACACATATAGATATCACTATCGTCATCATGATCAGTGGTGGCCAGAGTCCATAAGAAGATTCATTAGCACCTATCTGCAGGTCACCTGACGTGTCAGCTTGTGCCTGTGTGGAAACAAAGCAAGTCATTCAGGGAATGTCATTGCGGACAGATCAGTAAGTGAAGGTCACCTGAATTCCTGCCTTTGTATGTCAATGGAGTTGCTGTTAACAAAATAATAACATTTTGGTATTGTGACAAGAATAACTATATCTGGATATACTGTATACCATTATCATGATTTTGGTCATGTTTCAACCCCAACTGTTGAGTGAACAACAACATGTTGCTCTGTTTGTTTAAGCAACTAGTAGCATTGACTCAACCAATGGCATGAATTCAGAGCAAGGACCATCTGTACCATGGCAGATGAGGGGAGTGTTCAGAAACTACTTTATCAAGCCTTTATTTTCACAGGCCTGTTTTGAGACATATTAACATCCTTGCCCATTTCTGTACATCTTGGTTTTGTAGATGTTGGTTAACATGGCATGTTACAATTAGTACACCTTAACACCTAATAAGAACTGTATTTTTGTTAAACATTATATACCAGGGCCTGAAATTCAATGCGGGATTGTGGGTATTGCACACATTTTTTTCTAACAAGTTTGTGCTGATAATCCAATACATTTCCTTGAACATTTGAGCTTGTGAATTAAACCACACAGATCAACAAATGAAATAAATACTTTCTCTTTCAGTCTGTAATTGAATAATCAGCTTGAGTGAATCAGCACTCCTCTCTCTCTGTGTGTCTGTGTGTGTATCTGCAGGGTTCTGTGTGTAATGAAGTGCTTTCTTGCTTATTTCTAAATGTAGATCTCTATCTTAAGCTGCTGATAGTTTTAAAGTGTTTTGCATTTAAATCAATCAAACATGCGGTGCTGGAGAGATGACCGCTTGCTCATAATACAGCACTTTATATAACACTTTTCATCAAAAAGATTTAAATCAGAGTTAATGTTCACCACCTTAACGCATTTGTCACATTTATGCATATATATTTATCTTTCATACATATGGTCTGTCTTTAATATACTGTATATATGATGTAGATATGTAAGATAAATGACTGTTTTAGAAACAAGGTTCTCTCTATCAGGATCTGTTGATATCTT
>JAZGTI010008366.1:0-20247 GCA_036877585.1 Botia kubotai | reverse complement strand
GTGTTAGCCGGGTATGTTTGTGTGTGTATTCAGAACAGCTTCATTTCTACTGTTCATTTCCATTCTTGTTTGGAATTTCATCTGTGTATTGAATGATGTCATGAACCTGTAGTTTGTCACACATCGGTAGATTGATTTCTTTAATTAGGTAATGATCTTTTTTTTTTGCATTTATTTTCTCAAATTCTTTACTGATCTCATTCAGCATCTGAAGCCCAGATAACTGATTGGATCTTTTGGCACCATTAGTCAAAAGTAAACACCACAATTCTGCAAACACACTTATACAGAGTTAAAGGATTCATTTCTGCTTGTTGATCATTAGTATGTCTTTGAATTCCCATTTATATTGTCTGTCGAAATGTATATTCATACAGCCGAGCTTCACTGTAGATGTTCATGCCTCTGCAGCTGCGGTCGGCCTCTGTGATCCTGGGAATTCTGTTTGATGTGACTCTACCACAGGAATTGCCAGGACTCCTCCACAGTATATATAATAATCAGACGGTCCAGACTTCCAGAGCTGGTAGTGGTTAGTGTGAAACCAACACTTTAAATAATCCTAGAGCAGGAAGGTGTGCCAGGATCGCTCCATGTGTGAGAACGTATGGAAGAACAAACACTAATGTGTGCAAAATGTTTATCTTTGAGGTTAATATCAAAAGAAAGGAGGAAATATCAGGATGGCTGTTCCAACCATCATTCTGTCAAGCTCACATCCAAACTTACCTAATGAGTTTTTGATGAACGCTTGTTAGCACTCAGTAAAGCTGCTCAGAGAGGCGGTTAAGCAAACAACCTCAGGTGGTCGTGTTCCTTGACATCAGTCTCCAAACTTCTTCAGATCGTCACTGTTTTATCACGGAGGGAGTCCGTGGCCTTTTCTTTCCCATGCGGCCTCAGTTTGACTGGAGCTCTCGCTGAAGATTCACTGGCTAAATTCAAGCTGTTCCTCCAGTTTTCATTATAGCTGTTTCATAACGAGGTGCTTGCTGATTTATGTCATTCTGGAGACACATGTGAAACGCAGCACAGCTCCTTTTCTCCTCCGAGTGAAGATCCGCTCAATAATTCCAAACAGAGCTGAATTTATGCTCGAGAACACCGTGAGTAGATTTGAATGAACTTTAGTAGATCTCAGAACTTCTCTGAATAAGTTTTGCTGTTACTTTCAACCATCTGGAGACGAGGTCATTTTTGGTGTATGATGTCAGTGCTCCCCAAGTTCACACAGGTGCCCTAACAGAGTCAGTTTTACACCGGTTGCACGAATCAGAGCCAGTCTGCAGGTCGCGGGCCAGTTTTGACCAGAAATCACATGGTCTTGAATTGGTACAGTACTTCTTTTGTTGAAAAATGGATTGGGCTATATTTCCGTAAATTAAATGACACTAGGCTTGACATTTTGTTAAGTTTACACTCTTTTAAAACTTTTTAAATGCATATACAAGTTAACTTGATCTGAATCTTTCTAAAGAAACGTTGTTTTTAATCTTTGCCAGTCCGAGATGATAGATCTCCAGCTGACATTTTTTTGTGTGTATGAGTGTTTCTGGAATGTTTCTGCAATATTTCCAATAAGTAACCAAAAAGTTAAGAATGTTATTTTTAAAGTTGTGGGAATGTTTAAAACAACGATTTTTAGATGTTGCATTAACATTATTGCTTGGTTATAAGAACACTATTCAATATAAATAATTAAAGAAAATTCTGCTGACACTACTGCAAGAATGGTTTTGATAACTTTAATAGAACTTTAAGAGAACTTTTAGAGAACGTTAGTCAGTGTTCTGACAATGTTTTCTGTTAGCTGGGTCTATGACATTTAATCTAATTGTGTGCTCTTATTATACCTCTGTGTCAAAACTAGAAGCAGTTTAAATGCTGCTTAACACCTGGAGTAAGAATACAAGATACTAAGTGTGTAAGACCATTTAGAGGGGAAGACTCAGGCCCAGCTGTGCACTGAGGAATCTGCTAGAGTGAATGGCTTGCTCTCCTGTCCCACACATGAGATAAATGCATTCATTAGATGCAGCAAGCTGTGCTGTGTAAAGTGTCTTGGTCTGGCTTTGGGCCAGATGCTTTAGCGAGAGACAAACACAACTTGTCTGGCCAAAACAGAAGCTTTATCACAGAGGCGCGCTCAGGGCTCTGACAGACAGCAAGCTCTGTTCACCGGACGTTTCTCTGCTTCCAGTCAATCTCACACCCTGTAGGAAAATAAGTAAGGCTGCATGTTGTGTGAGAGGGCAGCTGCAGGCAGCCGCCTGGAAATGAATATAAATAAAGGTCTCAGGAAGCAGAAGAGAGTTCCGATACTGAGAGAATGCAGTCGGTATAGATGGCCTTGTCAAATCTGCTTAAAACAGGCAAAAACCCCAGATGTTTCTACCTGATAAATATGTTTTATATAGCCTGTATGTTAAAATATGTAAACAAACTATAATAGAGCTAAACAAATATCAGACCAGTCAAGCTGAGGGGTTGGATTGTATTAATTATTGAACGTTACTGCAGGAGTGTTTTTTGATAACTTTTAGAGAACATTAGCCAACCCTCTAAAAATGTTCCGTTAGCTGGAAACCATCAGGTGTTCCATTTGCCTCCCCAGTTCACCCTGGAAAATGCGGTTTGCGGGACGCCCACGCAATCAGAACACTCATTTCATGCTTTTAAAAAACGGCCCTTTCCTTTTGGTTGTGCCTGTTTTGAAAGCGCTGATCAGAAATCCACCTCTCTTTCGGTCGATTGCATCGTCCTCTTGGAACAGTCGCTGGAAATGACACTTGTGGCCACGGCAGCTAGAAAATTTCTATTTTGAAACACTGAATTACATAATGTTTAGTGATTTTATTTTTGTGCCTGAGCTTGTTTGACTCAATTTGTCCTTGTTGCTCTTAGAAACCCTAGAAGCGCCTGCGCTGGGATGTTTGAGGATTTGAAAGGTATTACATAAGGCGAAAAGGTTTTGTGGGCAAATATTCCGAGACTCATTTCCAAGTGTGATGAACGAGACAGGACAGATAGCAATTACATCATCAGCTGGTGTTAGCACAGAACAGCCTTGTTTCGGAGAAACTGCATTTGTTTTGTGTTGATTAGCATCTTGCCGAGCTGACTGCGCCTGTGGTTGGTTAACCGCTGCAGGTGGCAGGCCCCTTTTGGCACAGCTGTGAAACGCTGGACTCAGTTAATGTAAAGACTGAAGCATGCGTGTGAAAATAATCTGCTGGAGAATGTGGCCAGCCCCGCTGCACCAGCTGTCTGCTGCTTTGCTCTCCAGCGCAGCTGAAGGCAATGACGCACTTTGTGGATGGAGCTTATTGTGCCTTATTCTAAAATGAGTGTGTTCTGATCGAAAGTTGCTCCATCAGGCTACATCATCCCATGTACTTTTTAAAACTCCTCCTCTGTTATTACAGAATGTTCTTAGTATGTTGGCTGAACGTTTTGAAAATTCTCTCTTAAAGGTATCGAAAAAGTTCCTCCAGTAACATTAGTAGAATTTTTTTAATGTTATATATCATATCAAACATATTATTTGTAAGTATTTAGTGGAATGTTTTATAAAATGTTAACAGAATTAAAAAACCAAGCAATAACGTTAATACAGCATGTTTTAACAACGTTTCTAGAACTTTCAAAATAACATTTTTTTACGTTTTTGTTAACATTAGAGAAATGTTCTTACAACCTAAAATTGTTAGCTGGGATATCTCCTAAATTCTTCTCGGTTAAAATTGTGTTTGTGTTGCGCTTACAAGCTGACCTACAAAATCCCTGCAGACAGTTTTTAAAGAGCTCACTACAAAGTGCTCTTAAATGTAAAACAGGTTTGTAAGTGTTTGTAAGAGTAGTTTCAGCACCGCAGACAGCACTAAGTATGACTTCTTTATTGCACATGTGGATAGGAACACAGACAGACATTTATTCTGTCAAGATTTGTGTTAGTCTTACACAGCAGATTTTATACCCAGAACAACATGGAGAGACGCAGAGTGATTTTCCAGCTCTTATCTGGATAGAGCTCACTGAGAAATGAGCTGAATGACAGCAGCAGCGAAGAGTGTCGAACGCTGCCTGCGACACGGTCTTGAACTGCTTCCCGTCTCCTGGGGGAGGACAGAGTAGGTTCAGTTCCTTTCTCCTGCTGACGGGCTTGTCCAACAGTTACACTGCACACAGAGGCCAAATTTGAACTGAAACCCTCCAGACACAGGCCCTTCTTTAAACCCAGCCCTGCTCCACAGAGAATCCAGCGGTTTTATGAAGAGACAGAATTTATTGAGGTATGATGTTCTTCATGATATTCTTGAGGACGGTTCATGTCCACCGGTTTCATCTCTTCTCTGACCTTTGTCTTTGAGGGGGGCTCATGGGGGGCTTCTTTGGTTTACCGCATTGAAGGATGCATGGATCAGTATGTGAATGATGACACATTTTCTTAATGGGCTAAATGATAGAAGCCATTTTGCAACGGCTTTTGTCGGAAAATCACGGCATATTTCTTCCACCCGTCCAATTACTTCATGTTTGATCTCATAAATACTATTAAAGAGAGATCAGGAGAGGAAACATTGATGGTCCATTGTTCCAAAGCGTTGGCGTGGATCAAACTTCCCCTACCAAATCCTAATCCGAGCTGTTAGAAGTGATAAACTGGTTTCAGATTAGCAACATGGGGCCTCCATTTCCAACAATTTTGACGGAGGAAAGAAAACTGCCGGGCTCCTAACTCATCCGAAGAGTATTCCAGACAAACACGCCATATGACATTTAGAGAAGTACTGAAACGTGTCGTGAACACAGGCACGTTTTTTTAAATTTAGGGGTCCCTGTGCAAGTTTATTTCTGCATTGTGTGTCAATCTTGAAATTTATTAAGTATGGCTAATTGATTTTATTGCAGGAAAGGGAGAAAAACTACCCGCATGCGTATGTTGAACACGTAACCTGGTGCTGAGGTGAACGCAGGAAGTGACACGTTCTCAGAAATGTTCTTTATCAGTCAAAGCATGTGAAATTCTCGATGGGGCCTCAGAAATATCATCCGGATTGATGGAACTGTAAATTTGCCACCGTGAACGATGTATTAAAGATCTGGGATATGTGGGTAGGAAATGGATTTAAAAGCGGCTGACCGGATCGGATCGGTTCTGCCCCAGCTAACGATTTTAGGTTGTAAGATTGTTTCCCTGACGCTTCTGTTAAATAACAAAAATGTTAAAAGGGTTATTTTGAAAGTTCTAGGAATGTATTAATGTTTTTGATTGATTAAAAGAAAGTTATTAAAACATTGTGTAATTCTATAACAATTTTAAATATAACAACTTAAGAATTACATTTTATATATTATATACTATATACTATATACTATTATTATATATAATATAGTGTTAACAATGTTAACGAAAAACCAAAAACGTAAGAGAACTTCGAGAGGCAACATTCTGTGAACATTCCCATTCACTCTTGGTTCAAATCCACATATGTCTTTTTGCTCAGCATGTCATGTGTAGCTCAGATACTGCATATGTCTGTGGCTATGTTGTTCTGTTACAGAAAAGTTCATGTTTGTTGTTATAAATGAGACTTTTGTGAGAGTAATTCAAGCAGATGCGTCATGGCCTCCCGGGTTGAGAGCACATTATTTTCAATTTGGTTTGTTAAATCGTTTCTACACGTGCGTGACTGCCAGACCATAACAATTTAGCAAATTATTTTTGTTATAATTTTTTGTAGTTTTGCAATTCTTCCCCCTGAAGTCCAGTTATAATGTTAGTAAAGTTGTTTTTGTGCCAAAAAGTCAATTCGTTTTTATTTGACCATTTTTCTCCGTCTTTCTGACCCTTAAATTAAACAGCTGGGCTGCTTATATTTGTGGGCTGTGGGATTGCTTCAGAGGAGTATGAATTAGATAGACACAGCCTGAAATGGCACAAGGCTTGGCGAATGTAATAATAATTTTTTGTTCTGCCATTTGTAAACAGTCATACAGTATATACCTGCTTTCATCTTATTCCTTCATTGTGATTGGCTAGGTGAAGTTTTAAATACCATAGGGCATTTCTGACATGTAAATGTGGGTGGTGATATATTTGGACGTATTCTGATTAAAATAGGTTGTACAAGCACAGAACAAGCTGTTTTTGCGGCTTAGTTTTAATAAATGGTCTTTCTGAACTAGGAAGGAAGTTTTGAATGGTCAAAGCTTTAATATTTTTTCATAGTACGATGACCTCTTTTATCTTCAAAGATGATGGAAAATTTGACTCTTCGTGATTTTACGGTTTTAAAACTGCCAAATAATTTCCCTTGTTTTGTAGACAGAACATACCACAAAAGAACTCTGGCAATCTGCAGTTTTTCCCTCTCTGCCAAACCCTGTATCGCACCTCATCTCACATCAGACCCCGCCCTGACACCTGTCAATCACGGGCCTGAATCTGTTCCCTCGGGTTCATCTGGGCGTGACCATCCCCTGTAAAACACACACAGAGTGATGCACAACTTCCTTTTCCTGCTGACACACAGCTGCGTGTCTGAGGCTTGGCTCCCTGCTCTCGTAAATCAAGACTTTCTGCAGCAGCAGGATCCAATCAGACCCAGGTGGAGGCCCAAGGGAGAGCTCTGGGGCCGAGCCAGGGGAATACAAGCTCTGTGCTGAACACCAGAAGAGACAGGCCCATGATGGGAGAACTCAGAGGTAAGCACAACCTTTGTGAAGGTGCAGTCATGCTACTACATTCAGTACTAACCTCAACACGTCTTTCTCTCCCAGCGCTGGACTCACAGACACTTTTTAACATCTTTCCCCCCAAACGCATGCACGTACACCCTCTTCTGGTGTCTCTTCACAGGAGAGAGAGTGTGCGAGGGAGGGGTGAAGGGTGATGTGGATGAACAGAGGCACAGACCTCCACATGTGCGGGAAAGTCGAAACCGGCTTTCCAATTTTACAGTGATGATGTCAGCCTGCCTACATGACAGTGTGTGGTGAGGTGCAAAGTTTTTTGCTTTCCCTTTGTATTCTCTTTGTTCCCAGTTTTTGTTCTTTCTGTTCCTTGCGATTTCATTACGTCTCCCCCTTTCTTGGTCATTATTGATTTTGTTCACAGAGAAGCACAGTTGTATATTATTCCATGTAGGTCACATGGGGCAGAATTAACTATGCTTTCCAAATTGAGAGCTGGTAATTTCTAATTTTGGAAAGAATTACTCATACAGTGTGTTTCTGGACTGGAATCAGCTCATCTTTATGATTAGCAGCAATGCTGATTTCCATGTCAGATTGAAACAGGCTGCACGTTTCACTTCCTGTGTTTCTGTGCACAGAACTGGTCATTGTAGATGGCTGTACGCTGGGGCCAAATACACGCTGAATTATAAACATTCTTTATTTCCGTGACTGAGGAAAATGCTTTAATGTGTAGAAATGTTCCTTATCAGTCAAAGCATGTGAAGTTCTCGATAGGGCCTCAGAAATACCATTCAGATTGATGGAATTGTAAATCTGCTACCGTAATACACAGAGCAGTGCAGAATCTGAAATGCATGAAGGTGATGATGCCTGTGTAGATCATCATCAAGTCAGTCACTTTTAATGTCTTACAATCACTGGGATGCTGCCTGTGTACACATAAGACAGCTCACTGGGTTTTGGAGCAGAACTAAGGAAAAGTTACTTTGATTGGCATTTGGTGACACCTGCCACCCAGGGCAGGTCGACCCTGCAGAGTCTAGCTTGGCAGTACCGATGACAGTTCCAGTGTGAAGCCTCGCTTTATGAGAAACAGGTTTTATCGGGCGCTTTTTGTGGGAAAAGAATTTAGATTTCCCTTCTCCAAGTGTGTGTGCGGCGAGACAGCAAGCGTTCCAACATTATTCAGAAGGTTTTGTTTAATAAAATAGGCTAACAAATATTATAATTCTTTTCTGTTCAAGGTGGTACGAGACCAACATAATGAAGTCATAAATTATAGGCGGGTCCACTCCGCACATTTCCAGGGGCGGGAAAACGATAACTTTCATCTAATTTCACCTCAGTGAAATAAAGATGGAAATATTTAACTCCCTTTGTGCCAGTAGCGATGGCTTTTCGAAACGAGAACAGAGGGAGAGGGAGAAACACAGCCCCTTGACAAGGCAACTGGGTTTTTGCCAGGAAAGAAAACAGTGATCTATTTATAATCAGAAATCTATTTTGCCTACCTGGAGGTCAGATACAGTTAGCCTGTGGCTTTGATCAGCAGTTAAAAGAAGTACTTCCCCCGTTTTAAATGTACAAGCAGCAGCTGTTGAGGGATTCAATTTACATATTAAGGAAAACAGGAATTGGGGCTGAGAGGAAAATGAAGGAAGGAGAGCATGATGAGATGGAAGGGCTTTGTGTTTTAGACTGCTGCTCCAAATGGAAGCGTTTTAATGAACTGATTCTGCTGGGATCCTTTCAACACCAATAAGCAGTATAGTGTTAAAAAATAAAGCACGCACACATGTACACACACACAGACGCACACACACACACACACAGACACACACACGTTTAAGATTTAAGAGAAACGGGCATTTAGAATCTGTTCAGAATTCTGTTTAGTTTGGTTATTGCTTCAGGCTGCGCAATCACAAACATACAAAATCTGTTTTTTTAACATTCGGTACGCACTCATTTCAGACCCTCTCAAAAACATTCACACAACTCCCCAGCTAACAATTTCAGGTGGTAAGAACATTACCCTAATATTTCCATGAAGTAACAAAATGTTATTTTAAAAGTTCTAGGAATGTTAAAATTATTCCGTTTTTTAGACATTGTATGAACATTATTGCTTGGTTATAAGAGCGTTATTAAGAATGTTTTTGGTAACTTTGAGGGAATGTTTATAGAACATTAGCTATCGTTGTAAGAGCATTCCCTGTTAACTGGACCTCTCCTGACCATCATTTTTTCCACAGTTTTAATTCTACTCAATATGTCAACAGATGTCACTGGAAAGGTATTTTAGCCTCACTGACACACCGTAGATGTGAGAGCAGAGCCGATGTTTTATTTTAGGGAAGGAAATAATAGGACATTTCTCAGATTTAAAGTAGCCACAAGGTGCACTGCTCAGACAGCATTTGGAATCGTTTGTGATGTGTTAAGTCCAGTTCATTTACAAACTGTCCATGTAACATCTGATGTACATTACTGCACTGCAGAGTCCCAGCCAGAGGAGAGCTGCTGGAACCAGTGGAGACGGCAGGTGTGAGCGACCGTGTTCATCCAGAGAGTAAACAATATACCGTGTGGTCATAAACCGTGGAAATCATTTAAACTGTTGGATCGTGTCGGATGAATCAGGTGTGACCGAACCATGAGCAGCGATTTTAACTCTTTGATTTAGGTTTGTTTAGTTAATGTGGCCTTGATTTTCATTCTCTAAGGCAAAGATATGACCACACACATTTTTAAGCTTAAAAACAAGAGTTGCCTTGGTAACAAAGGATATGGGCTCTTTGTTCTTTCAGTTTTGTCACACACACACACAGACTGGTGACAGCTTTTCTCTGTATTTGACTTTGAACTGCGAGGTCTCAACAGCATGACTGAGTTATTTTCTGGAACAAGAGCACAGAAAACTGTGTCCCTCACATTGATCTCGGCGTCTAAGACGGAATCCTCTCGTTCTCCCTACGTATATATATGTACATATGTTTCACTCCCTCTCTTTTTCCTCCCCATCTGTTCTACATTTTCTTCTAATTGCCATTTTTGGAGTTACAGTCATCTGTTATTGTAAGGGTTAAAAATGTCAATCAGAAGGACCAGAGTTCTGTGTATGTGTGTGGGTAAAAAGTCTTGCTTCCACTGTGGCAGATGTGTCTGTTTTTATTTCAAGGTGATGTTGGTGTAAGAAAAAAGCCTTCGCTAGCTCGTGGTTTCGCTTTAGTACACGACTGAAGAAATGACATGTCTTGTTTTGTTTCTTTATGAAGTCACACCTTTAACTCTGGAAAGAAAATCTGGAGGAAAGATGTCTGTCCAGCTTTAACACGGGCTAAGCTGGTTTGTTGGTTTGTTGGGAACACTTTTAGCTTGTAAGAATGTTTCCCTAATGTTTCCATGAAGTAACAAAAATGTTGTTTTGAATGTTCTAGGAATGTTCAAAACGTCCAGTTTTTTAGACATTGAATTAGCATTATTTCTTGGTTAAAAGAACATTATTTAGGCTTTTTTAATTCTGTAATATTCTTTTCGATAACTGAGAGAATGTTTAGAGAATATTAGCTTACATTCTGAGAACATTTCTTGTTAGCTAGGTAGGTGGTTGACAGTTGATTACACACAGCTGTTGTTAGCAGAGATAAGGAAACAACATAAGCGATTTTGTAAATGTGCATAAATAAATGTACAGCACCCTTTCAAAATAAAGATCCAGTGGAGTAACTTCCAGTATGTCTATGTGATTTTAAGGGTGATGTTATTTTTAAGAAAAGGTAACAACTTATTTTTATCTCTCCTCTGTTTCTTTCTCGGCCTGTTTGTGCCGGTTATGGAAAGCGTGTGCGTCTGAGACTAATATTGTACTGGGATTCATTTAGCCATGTAAGTGTTACTAATCAGATCCTGACTGCTTTTGTTTTTCTTTTCTTCTTCCTTTCCTCTCGTTTTTCTCCACAGTTTTGGTAGGATCATGCCAGCTTCCTTTTCCGCCCGTGATGTCTGACCAGCCATGTGAGCAAAGCAGAGCAGGAAGAGCTTATTAAATGACTCAGGGTATCACATTTATTTGTTCCATTTGGAGTTGGTTATAAGGTGCATATATGGTGGGCGGGGTCAGAGTGAATAAGATGAGTGGTTGTGGGAGGGGCCTAAATTAGTATAAAACTACCGAACTTAGGAAAGTGTGTGGATGTTGCTATTGCAATGTGTGCTTATCTGAAAATATCTGAAAATAAAGCAAGTGTAGTGCTCGATAGATAGAAGTGGGCCGTCCAATGTGCTTTCAATGTAGACCGCTTGGTTGTGTGGTGTGGTTCTTTGTACATTCCTCTGTCTCAAAAATCAGGACATGAGGACATCTCTACTGTCTGTGGGTGTTGTGGGTACAGTTATCTGTAGTACTGCTGTCACCGATCTCAGTATATAAGGAATGTAAAGAAACGTGGATTTATTGAATCTGTCTGACATTGGCATGCTGGTCCTGCCGTGCTGCATACAGCTGAATGGAACACATCCCGTTCCTCAGCAGTCCAAACAAAAACCCAGCTGACCATTTTAGGTTCTAAGTACATTTCCATTAGTAATAAAAACGTTCTAAATGATATTTTGAACGTTCTGAGAACATTCAAAACATCTAGTTTTTTAAACATTGTATTAACATTGTTATTGCCTGTTTTTTTTTAATTCTGTAACATTTTTAAAATGTATCAAAAATAAGTTCTTAAGGTATCAGTGGAACATGATATGTACCAAATCAAAAGATGTTTACTTTTACTGCAAGAATGTTTTAAATAACTTTGAAAATAATGTTAGCCAATGTTCTGAGAACATTCCTCGTTAGCTGGGAACCATCAGGTGTTCCATTTGCCTCCCCAGTTCACCCTGGAAAATGTGGTTTGTGGGACGCCCACTCAACCAGGATACTCATTTCATGCGTTTCGTTCTGTGAACAGGCTGCAGGATTTATGTCACACACGGCCCTTTTCCCTTTTTGGTTGTTGTTACACTTGCGTCTGTTTGGAAGGAAATCCACGTCTCTTTAGAGCCATTTCTGTAGATCTACAACTATGAAAACTCACGGCATTGTTCTGTTGGAACAGTCGCTAAAAATGACACCTGTGTTGCACCCACGCCGACAATAAAACAACAACGGCTCAAGCGAGAGGCGAGAGCAGAGAGAGTGGAAGAAAAAACGGAGGTTTTCTCAGAGCTGGTAGGAGCAGATGGTGCACATCATTTGTAAATGATTTCAAAATCTATTTATCTATTCCAAAGAGATCCCTGGAATCTCCATCTGCCTGTCTTTTTTCTCCTCTCTTCTGTAATCGTTTCCATCCCTCCATCTCGCAGCATCGCAAACGGAGAGGAGGAGGAGAAGGCTGGCCTGCAGTGAGAAGCGAGGGAGGGAGGGAGAGAGAGATAGAAGACAGACATGGAGATGAGAACGTGGGGGCCTCCATCATAAAGAATGTAATACTGCCACTGTTAAACGTCAGCGGGGAGCGGCGAGCGGCGAGCAGAAGCCGTTGAGAGTGACTGACTGACTGTAATGTAAATCACAGGTCTGTCAGATCACAGTAAAGAGTCACAGCACAACGTCTGATCATATGTGAATATGCATAAAACTTGTGACTTTTAAGAACCTCGAGAGAACCCATACATAAACACACCAACGGCCCCACTAACACACACACACACATGCAGCTACATGTGTCTTACGAATCACTATTTTTAAAGACACTTATTCACTAAAATGACATGCAGATATTCAGCTTTAGCGATCGCTAAGCATCCTGAACTAACAAATGGCATTTAGTGATTATGTTTGGACGCCCGTGTGTTTGTTTTGATCGGTCTCTTCAGTGCGTTGGCATCTGAGCGTGACTTTTACAGATCTGCGTGCAGCATCTGGGCCTTACAAATAATGTTCGTCTAGAACATCCATCAGCGAAGGCTACGGGGAAACGTTCAGTACACGCTGCGGTAATGTTTTGTCCAGACTGAACAGTTTGCTGTCTGTAAACTTTCCTACAGTTTTCTGCTCTCCCCATTGAATACATCAGTTTGGAGGACAAACTATTATCACTTGTATTCACGGGCCGACGTCTTAATATTAAAACTTAACATGCAGCAGATCTGAGAGACTGTAGAAATGGACAGCCATCAATTGCGTTTCTATGAGTTTAAGTGGAGCGGTTTGGAGAGAGAGAAGCAGGGCGATCGATCACGCTCCTGTTGATCGTACTGACAGATATCTCCCACTCCCGGGATGTTAAATCCATGAGTTGTTTGATATAGCAGGATATTCCAGGATTACGGCTATTTTCAGATTTGGAATGGTGGGAGGGCTTGTCTGGTCTGAGAACAGCTAACAATTTTAGGATGTAAGAACGTTTCCATGACATTTTCATTAAGTAACAGAAATGTTAAAAATGTTATTTTGATTGTTCTAGGAAACCTTTTTTCTTGGTTATAAGAACATTATCCAGACTGTTTTCGGTAACTGTATAAAACGTTCCAACTAACAACATCAGAATAACGTTTTTTATATACATTGTATATAATGTTAAATTTTTTGACTAATATAACTGCAAGAACATTTTTGATAACTTTGAAAGAACTTTCAGAGAACGTTAGCCAATGTTCTGTGAATGTTCTCTGTTAGCTAGGAGGACTGCACTACATGTGCAGATCTTGTAGAGTTAGTATCTGTATATCTTCTGCTTGTCACTTTCTGACCCAAAACACGATTATTAAAACTCCTGACACTTAATTATCTTGATTTAATATCCTGTGGTCTCTGAATTGACTTTTATTGTTATTGCACAGTCTCCTGCAGCTGTCAGTGAAGGACAAGCTCGTGTAAGCCCTTGTACTGCCTGTCTCATTACATCATTTCCTGTTTGAGTGTCCTTCAAATATCTCCTGGGGTTCCACAGATGCAGTGTTCGTTGTATGACCTACTGTGAGATAAATCCAATGATAAGGTAGAAGGCAATGGAATGTTCATGGAAAACTATAAATGTGAGTATATTTTTGGACCAACCAATATATTTAAAGACACAAGACTTTAAAGACACATTTAGCTGGAATCACATCGCAACTGCAGCGTGTCACATTTTTCTCTGTATTCCTTCTGTTTTGACTATTTCAAATCTGCCAAAATATATTTTTCCACATGTTATTCCTGTTATTCCCTGAAACATCCGGGAGTTCCATTTAATGGGTTCCATATCGGAATTCTTCAAACTGCCAATCACAGAACACAATGACATCATCCTAAACTCTGTTACACAACAAACATGTATTCAAGCAAAGAATCTAGTTTAAGACATAGACAAGACAATTGATATGTGTTCCATATCAGAATTTCATTACAATGTACGTCCAGCACTTGATTGACAACTGTAATCTGGTTGCAATGAAACCAGTGTTGCCATACCTTCACCTCAGCAGATCTACTACAAAAAATGGGCTTCAGTATTGAGCACAAAATTAGCAAAACTAGCAGCTGAAACAATGACAAGGAACTATTACAGGTACTCTACCCACTGAACTAGTCTCAACTACTAGATCTAGAACTAGTTTAGTAATGCATGCAAATTCCACTCTGTATCATTTCACAATCAAAAATATTTTTTCTGCAAACAATACTAACCAATACTCTCCACAGCTAACAATTTTAGGTTATAAGAACGTTTCCCTACCGGTTCCATTAGGTAACAAAAATGTAAAAAAAAGTTCTACTAACATTACAGCAAAAACTATGAGAGAACTATTAGAAAACGTTAGCCAACATTCTGAGAACATTCCCTGTTAGCCAGGTCATGTGTGATGGCTAATGTAACTTTAGCCAACTTTTCATTTCAACAGAAAATTCATTTGTCACACTGTCACCTTCATCAGCATGTCTGTACATTTAAAGTGCATATAGAGAGAAAACAGGTTTTCATATAACAGTCTTCTGTCATCTGTGGTCTTATGCAGTGGAGAGTTCATTACATCAGGCCCGTAGAAACTCTCTGTTCTCTCGTTCCATGCCAGTATGGACTCAACAACTGGTTGGAACATGCAAGGCTGATACAAACAGACTTTTTTTTCCCAAAAGCCAATTTGTGATGTGCAGGTGGTTGAAATTGAAACGTAATCGTGCCGGACTTTATTGCAATGGGCATTAGAAGCTATTCTATAAAAATGTCATTATTTAAACCTCTCACTACGCTCGTGCAAATTGCACTGAAAGTGTATATGATTATATGACCTTATTATTATATTTCAAGCTGTTACAAGACCTCCGCAGCCACCTGGAGTGAATAGACACCTGGTGATACTTTCATTTACAATTACTTACAGTAAATTAGAATAAAAATATATTTGGCGGACCACCCTCACCTCTTAAATCAAACCATACGCACACATATTGCTTTAAGATCGAGCGTGATTTCGCAGTCAGACACTAAATTTCTCCAGAGGGCTATTTTCACCCACACAACTGGGCCATGGAACAGAATGAACACCCGTCGAAGGAATGCTGGGAAATGCAGGGTACACTGGGAAGCAGAAAGAAGGAAAAAGAAAAATACTTGTGCAACATTGGAAAGGTCCACCCAGATAACAGACAATGATTTAAATGTCTTACAAATGTTACTTAGAACAGAGCAGTAACTTTAATACAGGTTCTAAAAAACGGGTTTCTAGAACTTTCAAGATAACATTTTTAACTTTGTTGTTACTTAATGGAAACGTTACGGGAACGTTCTTACAACCTAAAATTAGCTTGGCAAACACAGTTATGTAGGTATTGGTCTTAAGGACTCCAGGACAAGTGGAGTTGCTTTGTTTTTGGCTGGTTTTTAGCAGTCAAAGCTGCCAAATTAAATGGCTCTCATTCTGAGTTTTTGTGCCTAGAGAAAAACAAATTTAAACATCCAAATTGTAACGACAGACTTAATTTGTGAACAAATAATGCTGGAAAGCAGAAACATTTTATAACGTTATCTCATAGTGTTTAATTTCACACAGATGCGCCCCTCGAGAACAGGCAGGATCAGTTTGTGTAGCTGTCAATCACAGGCAGCTGGGCCAGAATAGATCTTCTATTGCTGTGAATATATACATTCACAAATACCTATAATACAACTGTGATTGCAGCTGTCAAACCACAGAATGTTTGTCTTCTCATCTTGAAATATAACTGATTATGTTTTCACTCCTGATGCATTGATCATTTTAGCAGCAGGTACTAAAGATGACCGTGAACTGATCAAGAATGTAAGAAAATACCTTTGATGGAATTTGTTACAGTATGATGGTCATTTACAGGTAGCTGCGTTAGAGAATCATTAGTTGTATTTAAATGCACAGTGGCCTGTGCAGGAAGTCGAAAGATCTTAGGCGAAACTGTACATGTACATTAATAAAATGTATCTTTTCATACTGTTTATCCATAACAAAATGCAGTAGTCTTATAGATAATACAGTAAACACAAAAAAAAGACAGAAATGAAGAGAAGAGAAGAGAAGAGAAGAGCAATAGCCCAGCTAACAGGGAGCATTTTCAATGTTCTCCAAATGTTCTCTTAACATTATCAAAAAACATTTTTGCAGAAATGTTTGTAGAACATTTATGTATGTTAGCTATTATATATATCAAAAAAGTTGTTAGTGGAAAATTTTATATATTATAACTATATATATATATATATATATATATATATATTGTTTATATATTATATTTTATATTATTATAACAATAATGCTAATACAACATATAAAAAAAGCACTAGAACTTTCTAAATAAATTTTTTTACGTTCCTGTTACTTAATGGAAACATTAGGGAAATGTTCTTGACCTAAAATTGTTGAGAGAGAGAGAGAGAGAGAGAGAGAGAGGGGAAAAACTTGGAGTGAATCATGCTGTGAGCTAACTGTCCCTCTGTCCACACTTAAAACGCTAACTCGCTAAACAAACACAGATGCATGTAAAACAAACAGAACTGTTGTTTCGTGAGGAGATTCATGCTGATTTGTGCCACTGCGCTTCAGGCTGTCAATGAGCAGAATCACAGGGCTGTGTGTTCGTTTTGGACCTGTTAGACACATACAGCCCATAGCGGCCCGGTTCATCTGTTCATGCAGAGCTCCTGGTGTCGTGTTTGTCAGGTTATTAGAATGGTGTGTGAGCTGGAAGCTGATCTAACCTTCCAAATGACTGCATTCCCTGGAGCTTGGCAGATACAATCTGGAATTCTTACATTCTTGGTCATTTTTTTCACCTGCAGTTAATTGCATGTTATTTTTTTTAACGTATCTCTCCTATGGTTTACGTAAGCTCACAAAATATGCTACGCATTTCACAAGACAGTAGTTTGGCTGGCCGAAGCACGATTGGGTGGAGATTGGGTGGAGAGCTGCAACATGGCTTGCAAAGACCCTAGAAGAACAATTCAGAACAGTCTGAGTGAAAACACCCACTTCAGTCCCGCGAGTCTTAACCCCAGTAAGAGTCCACATTCTTTTATCAGCTCTACACATGCATCCCAACACAAGCACCTAATAAATACTATGAAGAGGGACAACTGGACCATAAGGTCACTCAAACATTAAGCATGTGTGTTACTGTGTGCGTGTGTGTTCATTTAAATTTGTTCATGTTGGTGGGCTGAACATTCCAGCTAACAATTTTTAGGTTGTAAGAACATTTCTGTAACATTTTCATTAAGTTACATAAAAAAATTATTTTGAAAGTTCTAGGAACATTGGAACATCTTTGAAAGTTGTAACGTTTTGTTCCACTAACAACTTTACTATAATAAACATGTTTTATATATACGATATCTAATGTTCTGCTAACGTTACTACAAGAACTTTTTGATAACTCTGAGAGAACTTTTAGAGAACATTAGCCAATGTTCTGAGAACATCTTAGCAGGGATACTGGGTATGTTAATTCAGGAGAACAAGGTTCCTCTGAGGTTCTCATTGAACCAGAAGCTTTGGGTGACCTGATCTCATTTTCACCAACAGCATTAATATTGCTGCTGCTGTTGCCACCCCAGCTGTGGTTTGTGTTTCTCTCTGAAAGAACCGACCTTATTTCCTGATTTCCAAGCCACTGATTGATAGCCACTCTGTTATTCTTTCTCTGTACCGTTGCCCTGCCTCTCTGATCCCTGAGTCTCGCTCTGTGAAAGACGAGATGGATATAGATCTCGGGCAGGAGAAGAGGGAAGGTACAGTTTGAAAAATGAGCGTGGGGCAGAAAGGTGTTCTTGTAGGTTAGAACCCTTGTAGGGTTTTATGAGCTGAGCAGTGTTTTGTGTTTGATACAACATAACGTTTTATGAGGTGAAACATGGGTTCCACTGTAACCAGTGCATAGCAGAGGGTGGGGTTAACTCCAGATACATCAGACTGACCCAAATTAAAACACAAAAACCTTAAAACCTTTCCCCTTTGACCTGGGAGACTGTGTCCCAGTTTGGTAATATGTTCCTGATAAGATCCTGTCCTGTTTCAGTGCAATCCAAGACTATGATAACAGAGTTAAACGGAGGGCCTTGCCTGAAAAACTCCTCCCCAATTCATGAACTGGTGAGGTCATATAATTAACAGCCTGGTTATCATAATATCAACATCGTCTGTTTCCAGTTGGGTTGGGTTGCACTGTTGCAAATTGAGAGGTACGAATTTTACGTCTAATATTTCTTTAACAATACCGGTTAATTCATTTATGTTTAAATTAAGATGTTTATGGTTACAACATGCATATGTTCTCCTTTTAAAGATATTTTCCCAGAATTCCCTTCTGCAGACAAACAGCTGTGATTGGCCGTAGTGTCACCTCTTTATGCCAGCATCATCGACTAGAGGGAACCAGATTATCTTCTGTGAAATGAAGAATGTAGAGAAAGGGTCACGCAAGGTCTTTCATTTCTCCACTGTAGGTTGCTTTACATGGCAGGTATTCATTAATCTTGACAACAACGAGCAATTACATCATACTAGCCATATCCCCTATTAACATAATTTAATAATGTATTAACTTATGTGTGATTATAGAAACTTACATTTATGCAGACATGTAAAACTAATATATAAACTAGAAGAATACTAAACTAGTGGAATCGTAGATTCTTCACACTTAAAGTGGTCAGTCACACTGGCGGTTTTGTTACATGTTACTTCCTCCTGCACAGAAGACAGTAGTGAGCTCATAATAAGTACGGGAATTATTTCCAAAATATTGCGGTGGAAAAATATTTTTTCTGTAATATTTTATGTGAGTCTCTCTCAAATGTTGTATTAAATGTTGCTTTAAACCCTGTAAATTACCTAAACACACTGAGTTGTATTAATAACTGTGTGTGTGTGTGTGTGTGTGTGTGTTGCTCTGCAGTTTGTATTTGTGGGTTGGATTAAAGCAATGAATGGCATTTTGTCTTACTGGAGCTGAAAGTATAGTTCTGAATCGTAAAACGACATCAGTAACTGGGATAAATTTCAGTTTTGCAAATAATGTTGTTAATAAAATAACTGCTGGCCTGCTTTCGGCCTTATTCATTAAATATCATGGCAGCAATTTGCGATATGAAATACATTCAGGAGCGGCGAAACGAGCTCTTAAAGTCAATGTTGTGAAGCGCTCGGTAATTGATTGCAGGTCTCCGTTCGATGCGAGCAACAAACGTTTGCATGATAAGTGAACCTCACAGGGATTAATGTCCTACACAGCCTGCAGCTCAGAGAGGGCTGCTGATTGCTCTGGGTGATTTGTTTTGCTGGAAAGCTGGTTACTCCAAAAAAATCACTTTTGGTCTGTAAATACATATTAAAACTTTATTGGGCTTATAAAGTGGCCACTTTGAAGCCACAGGCTTCTGTATTGCACAAAGTTACCAACGATAGAGAGCGAGACCAAATCTCCATCCAACATGACCTAAGTGTGACCTCATTTCCCCATTCAAAAGTGCCAGCTCTGGGCTCGAATACCAGGGCTGTTATGATTCACTGTTATGAGTTCCAGATTGTTGTTCTGATTTGTCGTTACTTATGTGACTTGCTGGAGGTTTCTGTTGGGTCTTAAGGTTGTCATTTAATGTGGCCCGTTACATATTTTATATGACCACTATTTCCCCAAAAATGTTAAAGAACTAAATGTTTGGGGTAGTGCTGGGGAGCGAGGGGAGGTGTGGGAGATGACTCTAAAGGTCAAAGGGCAACATGCACTTGACCTTTTACACTTTAACAGACAAGCCTTTAGGCAGATCATGTGTGACCGTGGGTTCAAGTGACAGTTGAGCTAAAATTGGACGAGGGTTTCATTAAAATTACTTCACATTTGGGAAATCTGACTAGCATATAGATATTTTGTAAACAAGCAGCTCTGGAGAGAAGGAAACTGTTGTATCAGGTTTCTAGTTAAAACGCTAATCAAGCGTAAATGTTTTATCGCTCGCCGTTGTCATCTTACATTCTCCACGGGGATGTTAGCTTGTTCCTGCACAGGCCAGGAAACTGTCCGGCCACACCTGAGGGCAC
>JAZGTI010008365.1:0-20249 GCA_036877585.1 Botia kubotai | reverse complement strand
GGTGCCTGGGCATTACAACAACGAATTGCAACAACTGCAACAGCTGTATGGCAGATGGACCGCATGGATGTGTTTCATCGGAGTGCAATAAATAACTGAGTCCACTGTGCTACACTTCTTAAAGCAAAATATATATAGTTGAATTTGGCGAATGCTGTTGTTTCTGGAGAATATTCCTGTCAAATCAATTTTAGATCACATTGTAGACACGTTCTTTGTATCTTTCTTTCACGACTTGAGTGTTTGTTTCCAAATATTAAAGAAATAAACAGAGTTATCTTTTGTAAATTGCTTTGAATTAAATGTAAATGAAAAGCTGCTATACGAAAAATAGCCTATATATTTTTTATATTTGGGTAAATTCGGGTGAATTGGGAGACTTCGTGTTGAAATAACTGCCTATTACTCTACAGGTGAACACACCACAAATATTTTAAAGTGCATGTTGGTCATTTCGTGGAAAGTTACATTTAAGTTCATGCAGAAATCAGTTATGTTATTAAACTTTTAGGGCTTGTATTATCACGATCATTTTGATTTATTTGATGTGCAAAAAATCACTACTAATCACTGCCTAATACGTAATACATAATATGTCCAAATTCAATGGCACAAAACACAAATAACAAACATTTAAGCCATGTTTAGCACAGTATCTTATAAATCAATGCTTGTTCTTTTACATGACAATCCCATCGTGGGTATGACGTATATCAGAAAATTGATTTGGACGTGGGGTTGCTTTGCATTTTCTCACTATTTTCTCATTTCCTTTATTGAATTGGATTCCCTTATTTAACATTGAATAGACAGACGAAAGCTTGCATAACAACACTGTAAAAAGTGTGTGTTAAATTACCTGCATTGGTGTAACCATATGTTAAGGCATGACTATATATATCATAAGGGAGTATGCAGGACAACAGTCCTAACAAAAGCATCTCGTGTCGCTAAGCGCGCGGAGTCTGAGGAGTTAAGGGCGCTTGCATCTAATCTGCATTTATTCTCCACACAAACTCGGAGCGATATTTCACGTTACTAGCATCGACAGGGTAACTAACAACCAATACGAAGAGTCAAAGGAAACCTGCACGGGTGCCAACCCGCAGGTCCACCCAGGACACAACGCAACGAACGACATCCTCTTATACTTCATTAGATCCGGGATTCTGTTATTGCAAACGGAGTTTCTGATTGCATTTTAGATATTGGACGGGATTTGTTTTGTCGTAAATAAAATCATTTCAAGAGCTGAACATTAGCATTAGACCACAAGTCTAG
Source organism: Botia kubotai (assembly GCA_036877585.1). Classification (NCBI taxonomy): domain Eukaryota; kingdom Metazoa; phylum Chordata; class Actinopteri; order Cypriniformes; family Botiidae; genus Botia; species Botia kubotai. Next base: position 18,968 of record JAZGTI010008365.1, on the reverse strand, counting down.
CATCTCTAGCTTTTAAATGGTGACGCAAGAGGTTTGTATGAGCGAATAGTTACCTGAGTTATTGAAAGACTATATAAACAGAGGACATCTCACTTCACCAGACTGGAGGTGGAATAGACATTATCCTAGTGCATGAAATAGGACCATCGGCTCAATCAACATGGAAGACAATGAACATGTAAGAATTAATTTTATGTTCTTATACTGGACAAAAGAGTTTAGCAGGTTTGACGAGGTCGTTTTCTATCGTTTCTTGTTGGCTGTTAGTATTTTACAGTGTACCCTAAAAGTGATTTGACGTTTATGTTACTGGATTCTGTTGTAGGCTATTTGTTAATTTTTATTCATATTTATTTGTGTATAAATGCTTTAGCATACATTTTACCATTTTTAATCAATGCAAAAAGTAAAACGTGCAGTTATTTTTATGCTGTTTCTGTCTGGTCATATGTGTAACCTGGCTATTAGTAATTCACTAATTTACATGAAATAAAATCATCTATTAGGTTACATTGTTACAATTATACATAAAGTAATAATACACAATGTAAGTAATATTATATAATTAATAGTATTAATGTAACAATTGTTTACAATTACGTAAATACAGTAATTATTTACATGTTGCATGCTTTTGTTCAATTAACTACAGGCACGTTTTTCTTAATAATTTTGCTAAACAACCTGTTTTCAAGAGTGTCTATAGATAATTAAATGATGTCAGCCTGCAGTTTACGAAACAATTTTCTGAAAATTATGATAATTAAAGACTACAGTTTAAGAGTTATGTGTCGTTTTAGAGTTCCAAGTCACTCGTGTGCGCGGGCTGCGGCAAGCTGATCTCAGATCGGTTTTACCTTCTCGCGGCTGACCGTCAGTGGCACGAGCGTTGTTTGAAATGCAGCGCCTGTCAAGCTGACCTGGAGTCAGAGCTCACGTGCTTCAGCAAACACGGAGATATTTACTGTAAAGACGACTACTACAGGTAAAATAATAATACGCATTAGGGCAAGCTGTCAAACATACATAAACGTACAAATAACTAATGATAATAAACACATTTAATTTAATAATAATAAACAAATAAAAAATAATCATAATTTAAGAAATACATAAATTACCTTATATTTGTACAAACGTTTAGTCTCCTGACAGTTCAGAAGTATCTTTGTTTGTTTGTGATAGCCAAAATCCTTTTCATTTCAAGCTATATTATAATCGCTTGTCTTGTTCTAAGCAGGATATTTGCTTTGCAAAGATGTGCGCGATGTCACCTGGGTATCCCGGCCTCGGAGATAGTGATGCGAGCCAGGGATCTGGTGTACCACCTGAGCTGCTTTTCCTGCGTCACCTGTGACAAAGTGCTGTTCACTGGAGATCGCTTCGGAATGAGAGACACTTCGGTGTACTGCCAGGTCCATTTAGAGATGACGTTACAGGGGGAACGCCACACGCATCTTTATTATTCGGAGATGTCTCCTGTAGAGCCAAACTCTAAGACCTACGGACACAGCGAAGGGGCCCCTGTGCAGAAGGGACGGTCCCGGAGGAGGAAAAACGTAGATGCTGCAGACCCCGTTTATAATACAGGTAATACATTGAGGATGATATTAAAATAATTGACATATGTTTTATGCATGGCTTCTTAGTGTTATTCAATGTTTATCATTTTTGTTATATCAAAGAATATGAAGTTATCATCAATGTCTGCTAGAGCTTGTAAATTTTCTAATAATTTTTGGTTTTGATATGTTTTAGCTGATACGTATGTAGTATGTAGTATGTAGTATACATACTCTAGTATGTAGAGTATGTATTAGAGTGTGTGTCGTATTAGTATTGATTAACCGTGTGCGCTCTCTAGATGTAAGTGATGCGGGTGTGGACCTTTTGGAGAGAGTGAGACCATTTAGCTGTCCGAAGTCCAAACGCATGAGAACGTCGTTCAAGCACCATCAGCTGCGGAGCATGCAGGCCTTCTTCAGCCTCAACCACAATCCGGACGCCAAAGATCTCAAAGAGCTTGCACAAAAAACTGGCCTCACGAAACGTGTGCTCCAGGTCTGAGTGACCTTTCTGGATGTGTGACCTCTGTTTTGGTTAGATATGCACCTCAAGTTGCTCCAGTAATAAGTGTGATGCACGGATTGGATAAAAGCCTTTGCCAAACTATTTGTTTGTTTACTCAACAGCATCTTTATTTTTTCCAGGTTTGGTTCCAGAATGCTCGTGCGAAATTCAGGAGGAATCATCTATATCAGGAGAGCATTGGGGCGGACAATATTTCGGACAATTCCACCATCACGTCACCATCGGTACCTTCACCAGAGTTGTCTCCCCCGTCCTTGAATCCATCGAGCCCCTTCAGCACCTTGGAACAAGACGCGAACCGCGGCATGAGCCCGTCACACCACACACCTCCCGATTTGTTCTAAGTTCCTCCACCACAACATAAAGATCCTTCAGCAAAGATGTGATTAATAACCTTTATATCGCTTTATGGCGTTCTTGAGTTAGCTGAGATTAAATAAATTCTTGATCTCACATTATGTTGGTTCTTTATCCAAACGTAAGCCATATCTCACTGATATCAGGTCACGAAGAACCTAAATTACATTTTTTAAGGGTTCAAACCAGCGGACTATGTACACAGGATCTATTCACACACACACTTACACACACATGCCCTCATAAGTACACACTGTAGAAGTCAGATGTGGTTTTGCCTTCTATTTGAAGTCTCCAAACAAGATTAACTCGGCTTATGTTTCTCTATAGAAGAAAGCAAAATAAAAGTGTCCACGTTCTGAGAAAAAAATATGTTTGTTTATTCAGCACTTTAACTGTGGTGTTTGGTGGGTGTGTGGCGTTTGATTATTTTACTCTGCTTATATGAAAGTTTTGTGTGTGTACCAGTGCATTACGCTCATTTGTGTGTGTGTGTGTGTTTAAAGTTTGTTTAATTGTAATTACCCTGATCCCTGCCGAGGTGATTGTGGTTTGCATTGTGTATATACGAGCTGAGGCTGAACCGTCCCAGTACTGGCAGAATTCATGCAGATACACAGTCCCGGCATCAAAGGGGCGATATTTGGTGCTGCCTTTGTTCCAAGACCACAATGTTTTATTAGCTGCTAATAAAGCCTTAGTTTTGCCTTGAAAAAAAAACTCTTGGTTAGAGTGTTTGTCAAAAACTGCACAATCAGCACATAAATCATTTTCACCAGAAGATGGAGAGAAAGAGGAAACAAGTAAATAATAAAGAAAAGCTGTTTGATTTGGACCGTTTTTGCACGCCGCATATTTCGTGGTTGTGGTCGAACAAAGTGTTTACCGCAAGTGAGCGTGTGTTTGTGTTTCTGCATGCGTGTGTGTTTTTATGGATGAGAAATTACAGTAGACGTCACTCTGTCCCACAGAGTGTAACTCTGAGAAACACACACAAATAATGTTTAAAAAAGGGTGACATGACTGTTCAGCTAAAACAAATATAAAAAAATAAATAAAATGATATCAAATTACATTTGGAGAAACTTCATTTACTCTGTTTTAAAGACTGAATATGCTATTTTAAAAACATACATGTAAAATCACATTAATACTTTATTGCATTATTACTGAATGAGTTGGTCTGTTTTACTAACACGCATAACATGCAGAAGCATTTTTATGATTCTCATTTAACTCGGTGGTGATTTTTATTAGTTTTCATCACTGTAATATTTTACAGTACCACAGTAAAAGAATCGCCGTTTCTATATCATCACGAACAAAAGGCAGTAAACAATGCTACCATGATGGATACATACTATTGTGGAATTAACATGATACACGTATAAATAAAAAAGTAGGATTATGATACTTTTTGTCAGCGATCCCTTAAAAGTTGGTAATTATGACCTCAAGGGGGCGCTACTGACCAGACAAAACGAATGTCTGATGACTGTTTAATAAAAAATCTTAAAAATCCGCAAACCATATCAACATAATAGCCACAACTACACGTTACACGCACACACACACACACACACACACACTTTACACATCCGCATGCACACACATATGCTTACAATAAAAGCAGTTCTCACCGTTTTCATGTCACGCTTTGTTTTATTGCTTATAAAATGGATTCTTGCTAATTCAGTGCAGCACGCAACAGATAACTGTCTGAAATAGCTGACCTTGATAAAATACACAAAATTATGTCTGCGTGTGTGTGCTAAAGGCAGGCACGTGTTTGAACGGCATTTGGTCACAATTTCCCCTCAAGAACGACAACTATTCGGTAAAGAATGAGTGTGTGTGCGTGCAAGCGAGAGAAAGAAGTGAGAGGTACAAAATGCGGAGCAAACTCTAGAAAGACGTGCGTCTGCTTTCCATAACTCACAGCGACCCACATGAAAGTCTAAAGGGGTTTTACTGTAATTTCATTTTTACACATGGGGTTATGCTGAAACCATGCCGTGATGTCACTTTTAAAATGTTTTAAAACTATCGAATTCAAACGAGGTACTAAATTACATTTTAAAAAGAATATGAATACTAGTCATTCCAGATATGTAGAATACAGATATGTAAACATACCTTGTTTTTGTTTTTATACAAATCCGAAAATTCAATATCATATAATACAATACAAAATGATACAGCTATATATGAAATAATAAAGGACCCGTTACAATAATCAGAAAATAAATGTACATAGCAATCGCATTAAAGAATTTTCTGTAATGAGATAATGGCAGTAATTTGCTGACATTTTGTAAAGGTATTGAAAAGTCTTAACAAGCGTACACAACGTAACAGCCAGAAGCGGTGTGCTCTGTAGTCTGACAGACATGTGATGCCACTGGTGTGACTCAAACTCGCGTGGGTAGTGACACGGGTGGTCTCTAGGTGCGGAGCAAAGGGGCTTCGACACATTTTATTCAGCCCCTGTTGCATGTCTCGAGGTCTCGTACTGGAGAGAGAGGTAAGCGGAACAGCTGCGTGACTTTTAACTCAATTTGGTGAAAACACGATGCTCGTGACCATCGTGAGTGCGCGCGCATGCCTCGGGATATGCGGAGTGTTACTGCTGCACAACGTGTTCGTGTAGAAGAGGAAGACGGTGCCAAATTGCTATAGGGGTTCACTTGGCTCGCGTGCAAAACATGTCGGTGTAGCACACCAAAGAAGAGAGAGAGGGAGAATCTAAATGAAGACGAGGCGAAAATAACTATGCATTTATAGACCCATTGGAACAAAAGTATATGCGAGATAAAAGGTAGGCAATGTTAATTATTGACGCTGGTTTTAGCTAAAGTCTAGTGCGCTTCTGTAATGCCAAGCTGATCTGTTTTGAAACTTCATGCAACTGTTTCTCTAAAGTGCACTAGATGCATACTACGGCCTTAATTCGCGGCATGACTTATTTTCAGATGCATGCTTTAGCTACAGTAAACACACCCAAAACAATCTCGCCGCATTTTAAATGCTAAACAGGGAAAAGATTGCGTATGGAAGAAACATTACGGCTTAGAAATTCAGTGGCATGAACTTCTGTTGAAGCCATACTGGAACACCCACTTCGATCATTCATGCAAATATAACACACAGCGTCTAATCCACATTCTCCTAAGATCGTTATGTGTTGCGATAATAACTCGCTTTTTACGATCAACATAATTGTATTGCAACGCGGTTGTTTTTCTATAAGGAGAATTTACGGGTTCTGCTGGGTGATGGCTCCGCCCACAGGCGGCGTTTGTTTGTATCCATTCACGTGTTTTTGGCCGCAAAGTATCGCTTTTGCCCGTGATCTTTACTCGTGTACGTCGTCACCAAGTCGAGTGCGCTGTGGCGTGCTGTGAGCTTATTCAAAGCAACTAGGTAGCTCATAAATAACACGGTGAACAGTTAAACGTTATCCGTCAAACGTTTGGACACAAGCGACTTCATTTATGTTTGTCTTTATCTCAAAACCTTTTGATTAAAAATACGCTTGAACTACTACATGTATTCATTACTTGTAATCTACCGGTTAAAATTAGGTACGGGGCTGCATGCATAATAAAAAAAATACAAGAATTTAACAAATGTTTTACTAGTTTTAGAAGTACAGCATGTCACACGCTGCCAGTACCTGTCATTTCTACCACATAAACATACCATATTTTAATGCAGAGTTTATGCATTAAATTTTATGCCGTTTATGCAGAGCGACAACGTTAATATATAATAAAAGTTGGTCTTTTTCACTTTTTTTTTTTAATATAACAAAACTTAAATATGTAAATATGACACGATGACACGCAACTAACATCCACATTAACATTGAGAACTGTCCTCAGGCGCTCCATGCAAATAATGTCTGTGTCACGTTGTTCACCAAACAGATACAAATTCAGTCTTACGTCAAACATGTTCGTTTCTGTGGCTAAACACGATGCTTCCGTGTTGTGGTTTCCGCCAGGTTTTGCTGTTCAGATTGTGGAGATTTGTCGGGGTTTTATGGTGTTGCGTGGTTGGATCGCAAGTGTTTCTTAAAGGGGAAACACGAGCCCTATGACTCAGACGAGTTAGAGGAAGATCTAACAAAGACCGCTGCTATTGCTGTCTGACTGTCTGTCTGTACACGTGTATACACACACATCAACTTTAAAAGTGCTGTAGTGAACACAATGTGACAGAAGTGACGTCCTTCTAAGTATTCTAGAGAGTTTTCTAGGAACAAAACTGCAGTTCACACCTAGCTCTATCTAAAGGATCTGTGGGTAGATGCATGGTGACTGCACAGCGTGTCATTTAAACAGGACAGAATTAACAGTTCTTTGCATTTTTCTTGTTTTGAATGAAATAAAATTGGTACAGAACCGCTCACTCTCACTTTTTACACGCATATCTGTTTTTCTTTAGCTATAAGAGCAGAAACTGACTTGTTTGTTTTTTTATTTTACTGCGCAAATAAGATCCGCGTGTCCATTAGAGAGCGGTATTGCCAGTTGCAATTCCTGTTGTCGTTATCCTTGACGTGAGATATTTCAATATAATTTGTTACGCGTTATAATTTGTTTACAGTATGATTGCGGTATTTCGCAATAGTGCTCAAACTCTCTATTTAATTGTGTGACTTTTATAGTTTTATATTTTTATATCCACTTATTTTGATCACCGTAATGTGTTGTACAATACGAACTGTTTTAACATACACGGCAGTTTTTCAGCCTTCTAGTGTAGCACTTTAATAAGATCATAAATAACCCAGATCTGCACACAGACACATATACACACATGCTTCAAAACACATTCATTCTGTCTGCTAATTAGGCTTTAATGTAGCTCGTGGGCATGGAATGCTGAAGGAACAGGGCTGTACAAAGCAATTTGTATGTGTAAATATCGGTTAGTAGGTTTGTCTGGCTCTTGATTAAAATAAAACAGGAGTTGTTAGGACATGCCATGTTGTGCAGGGTGGAGGAGAACGCATGCCCTGAAGATAATACACACACCCACTTGTTTATATGCCTTATGGGGACTTTCCATAGACATAATGACTTTTATACTGTACAAACTGTATATTCTATCCCTAACCTAATCCTTACACATACCATTCTGCTCTTTTACATTAAAAAAAGCATCATTTAGTATGTTTCATAATCAGTTTCCCTCATGGGGACCGCTTGCTTGTCCCCACAATGTAGGTGTGTGTGACTTTTATCATCCTTGTGGGGACATGTGGTCACACACAGACACACACACACACACACGTGATCAAAGACACACACACACATAAATGTGTGATCAAAGACATACACACACACATGTAGTGTATTCTTCACAGAGATTGTATCTTTTCTGTGTGTACTTAAGAGTTTTTAAGAATTTCCCTCAGTGGGTGTTTAGGATAACGTTTTATTGGCTGATAAATTATGGACTGAAATGTAGCATAATAAGCAATAATAAAAGTTAGTGTTGGAATTGAAGGTTTAGTTTACGAAATTGTTCAAAACATCAACAGTTTGAGCTCAGGCTTCGTTGACAGATTACTTCAGGTTGGTTGTCACATGAGAGAAAACTACAATTAGGCTGAACAAAGCTGTCATATGGAAGCCGAACAGCCTTTTGAATGAGGCAGACGTGGGGTTTTGATTGACTCATCTCAGATTCATCTTTGTGTTTGTCTGCAGGTGTGGAATGTCATTATGGAACACAACAGCTTTCATGACCAGAATAAAAATTACACAGTGCCAGTACAGAACGACCAGGTCTGACCACACACACACACACATACGCACACACACACACACATACACACACACACATACACCCACACACACACACACGTGCTGACATGCAGCTGTTGGCACAGTTGGCTCACGTGGACCAGCGCTGTTGTTACGCCTGTCAATCTTGAATGAATCATATACAACAATGAGTTCCTCACCACTGCTGACTAATGAAGACTTCCTTTAACACTGCCCCTCTCTCTCTCTCTCTCTCTCTCTCTCTCTGTCTTTCTCTCACTCTCTCAGAGGAACATGTTGGGATATGGTTACTACTCTATGCTCTCCAGCTTCCGTGTTGAGAAGAAGATTGGTCGTGGTCAGTTCAGTGAGGTTTTTAAAGCCACATGTCTACTAGACAACCAGCAGGTGGCATTAAAGAAAGTACAGGTGAGTACAGGTGAACATTTTAAACAATATAAAACTGCATGTTCCCATACTACCCATACTATTTTTTGCAGTATGCAGTATGCATGCTATGTATACCGCGCTAATTTGTAGTGTGCATGAAATTTTTACAATACAAAAATAAATGGTTGTGTTATTCATTTGTGTTTTGTCAGATCTTTGACATGATGGATATCAAAGCCCGTCAGGACTGCATTAAAGAAATCGACCTGCTAAAGGTTATTAACAAACCTTAAACTTAAATTAATGAGTTTTAAGAGTCATTTACATATTTGAAGTGTGTTTTTATGTGAGAGTTTGTGACGTTTCTGTTCGTTCGGTTTCTGCAGCAGTTGAATCATCCGAATGTAATAAAGTATCTGGACTCGTTTATTGAAGACAACGAGTTGAATATCGTTCTGGAGTTAGCTGATGCTGGAGACCTCTCTCAGATGATTAAGGTCATTCTCCAAATGTGTGTGTGCTGTGTGTGTGTGCTACACTGTCATTGTCCTGTCCACTGTTTTAGTAATGAGACAGGTGAGCACAGGTGAGCATGTGTGGGAGGTGTCACTGTTGTGTCTCCATGACAACCAGGTGATTAGTGGAGAGAGACAGATGTTTAATTTATCTCATGTCACATGAACCTGTCAGCGTTTCATTAATTGCTCACTGTCTCTGTCTCTGTCTTTCTTTGTAACATTTTCTCTTATATCTCTGTCCCTCCTCCTTGCATGTTTTTGCCCCACCCTACTCTGGCCACACCCACCATGCCCCACCCCTTTTATTTGAACACTCTCTTATGACCCTTCTGTGTCTCATTGAGCTGAAACAAATTTAAATAAACACACACACTAAATGTAACTAAGCAAAACATTTATTGATGCAGAATAGTACACTTGTCATTTTTCATATATATTATTGTCGTATTCTAAAAATCTTGCACCTGTTGCTTGTCAGTTTTTTAATATTTGTCTAATTTGATTATGAACAATAAACTGCAGATAAGATTTTCGTTTGCTCAGCTCCGTTTAGCGTACCCTGAAAATAAGCACAGACCATAAGAAAAGAAGTATATGCTGTTATTAGCTAGTTATTTGCTAGTTATTAGGAATGTTGTTCCAGGAACAACAAAAGATGTTATTTCAGGAACATTTCCTACTTGTTTAAATTATCCCGTGTGTCTGCTGAGAGATACTGGTTTCATTATTCATAAAGTGATGCTATATTATGGTGAAAATCCTACTATGACTACTACTATGAGTTAACTTTCCTTGAAATGCCCTGAAATGTCTGTGTTTATGTGTGCAGTATTTTAAGAAGAAGCAAAGATTGATTCCAGAAAGAACAATATGGAAGTATTTTGTGCAGCTGTGTAGCGCATTAGAACACATGCACTCGCGCAGAGTCATGCATCGAGGTACGCACACACACATACACTTGGCTATCTAAAGTAGGACATACAGTAGACTTCCATTGTTTAATTTACAGCTAATTATAATTAATATAGACTAACCATAACTTCTCCAATTTAAAAAAATGATTGTGTTTTCATACACAATCATGAAAGTTTTGTGTAGATTCCACTCCAGTTCACTCCAGTTCGCATATTTGTCCTCAAAGTTCAGTTATGAGGCACACACACAAATTAGTTTCAGGCCCAAACAAGCATTGACTCACGTTTGCTCTAAACTGTAAGAATCTGACTACAGTGTGTGTCTAAAGGGTTCTTGGGTTTCTCTCTGAATGTGTAACAGATATAAAACCAGCAAACGTCTTCATCACAGCCACTGGAGAGGTCAAACTGGGTGACTTTGGACTGGGTCGGTTTTTCAGCTCCAAAACCACTGCTGCACATTCTCTAGGTAACAGTTAGCCTCCCATAGCCTTCCAATGCACACAAACACACACATGAAAACGTTCAGATATGGGTAGTTAAAAATATCAAACACTGAGATTTTAGGTTAAAATGCTGTAACTACATTCTGTAAGAGACTGTTTTTGATTAAGTATACTGTAGCATGCAGGACATTGCTGTCATTGATATTTTACGTCACTTACCCATCATGCATCACTCAGTGTATATGATTATTCAACACGCAGTCACACCTCCATGCAGTTACACAAAAATCATCCATGAAACATTCCGGAACATCTTTGTGTCTTATAATCCTGCAGTTGGAACGCCGTATTATATGTCTCCCGAAAGGATTCATGAAAACGGCTACAACTTTAAATCAGACATCTGGTCTCTGGGCTGCCTGCTGTATGAGGTAAACACACATACACAAAGTCATGTTGATGTATACAAACACACACAGCGATTAAATTCCGTATTAGCATATTAGCATTCCATATTAAATTCCAAGCAGCTGTTTTGCTTGGCAACTGTAAACAGCCAGGTGTTTTGAAATATTGCTTTTGTTCGATTCGACAATGATGAAAATCTGTGCTATGCTAACATAAAAAATGTCACAGCCTCTTGTGAGTTATTGATGCGTTTTAATTTTTCAGATGGCGGCTTTACACAGCCCGTTTTACAGCGATAAGATGAACCTGCTTGCGTTGTGTCACAAGATTGAGCAGTGTGATTACCCACCTCTCCCATCAGAACACTACTCACAGAAGGTACAAACATACACACACACACACGTATACAGTTGCATGGCTCTGTTCCAAACCCTGGTCAGCTGCCCCGTGGTCTACTGTCTACATAGACAGCTTGAGCTCAGGTAGCATCTTAAGCAGAATGTACTTGATGGTCACTCAAGTACTGGTCACTCACTTCATGCAGCACACAAACAGCAGTAGTTATGAGTCTGGGGTTATCAGCATAGTACACTAATAAGCATTAAAATGACATAATTCAGTGAAGTAGTACATTTTTAATTAGAGGCACCTTGTTTGTAGTACTTGAATAAAATATGCTTCTATTTACACTCAAAATTTCCCCATTCGACATCTTGCCATGAAGCATTGCATTCTGGGATTGCATTATCCACAGAGGCTTTATGTGATGCTAGATTTTGTCCAAAAGCAGCACAGTTATGATGCTCGTATGGATATCGAAATAGAGCCACTAATATTATAGAGGCACCAGATCAGTTTGTAAACTATTTTTGTTATTGCACATTTTTATGTTGCAGCTCCGAGATCTGGTCAGTATGTGTATCAATCCCAACCCTGACCAGCGACCCGACATCGTCTTCGTCCTGCAGTTCGCCAAACAGATGCACCTGTGGACGGCCAGCACCTGAAACAAACGCACGTTTACAGTGAAGAGAACCATCATGCAAACCTGTAACATCTGCAGTCTTTCAATGTATGATAGATATGATGATGATGATTAAGTGAATGGAGAGAATATGAGCTGAAAGACAGTCTATACTGTGTTTTAAGCTGCACATTTCTGTAGATGTTTATTGAATGGAACGCAGATACGCTATGTCACGTCTTTGAGTGATGTATCACGGTGCTACACGGCCATTGGTTTAGAGGAAGCGGAAAGCCGTTACATCGCTCAGGTCAGATGACCTTGACCCTCATGTTGAAGATGTCACAAGATGGTTCTATTTATACGTACTTCCTGTTAGGCTTATATATTCGTAACATTTAAGAGACAAAATTGTTATCTGTTTAACACACACACACAGTTTCAGAGGGAACGTTCTCTTTGGCGAGATGCTGGATGGTCTTGTCCTGCAGTTAAGAATGTAGAAATATTCAGAAGTATTCAATGTGAAAGTATCAATCATTCATTTTTCCAAAAAGATGTTCTATTTCAAGTCATTCTGAAACATGTTCTCCGTGCAAATGTTAACAATAAACATTTGCTTTGCAACTGTAGCGTCGTTGGACATCTGGAGCATTTTAGGTGATTGTGTTTCTTAGTGCTTTCGTCATAAAGTCAGATCATAAATTAAATGTTACAGGAATTCTTATCATTTGTTACTTATGAACGCCCCCTTGTGGTGGGAAGTGTTTTTTACGTTTTCTACCATTTTTATTATCCAAGACGTTATAGAAATAGTCTGCATAGGTTGATTTTCAACTAAATAAAATATTAAACCTTAATCACAAAATAAAAATGTTATCTGGGCAATAATAATACGTCATTATAATCCCTAACTCACTAAAGTGGCAATAAGAAATTCATCAAATCTATGCAAAGAATTATGAACACAAACTTTGACTCGATTTCTTTTATTGGAAACAATGAAAAATGACTACATCACCACATAAGAAATAATATGGTTATGAGGAAAAACAGGTGTGGTGAGTTTCTGATCTTCTCAGGAGGTGTCCATAGTATGAACGCTCTCCTCAACAACCTCCAGGTTCAGAGGAGTCACGGCCTTCGTCAGAACTCCGGTGGTTCCACGCTTGTACCGATAGCTTCCGGTTCTGTGAGGAGAACAGACGGAGAAAGTCAAGCCAATGAAAGGGGTCCAACACTCAACTAGAAACTAAAGTTTAAAGTATGCACACACACAACTAAACAGGAGCGAAACACTGCATGTTTTTCCACATGTGAAAACATGCTCAGATCCAGATTATATGTCCCTGTAAAACTTTGGACTGTCTGTTGGGTTAGTTCAATTCTCACTCTCGCACAAAAATACAACATCGTCAACACTCAAAGTGGGCTGGAACTCTTGTGTCTCTTCCCAAATTGTGTCACTCTCAAAAAACTGTTAGTCTATCAAAGTTAAATCAGGTGTGTATTGTTGACCATCCAACCAACATGGTACAATTTTTTTTAATAACATTACATGTTCGTGAAAACTGATAGTTTAGCTAACCTAGAAATCTCATTGCAAACGAGGGAATTATCAGAACCAATTTTTTCCCACTTTGAGCACTGATCATCATCATCATCAGAAGAGAGTTATTATAATTTCGTTAGCAGTGACAAAACCAAAGACTGCAACTACCAACAATCCAGTTATCTCAAACATTTGGTTAGTCATACACACGCAAGTTACATACAAGTTACTTTTGGTTGTTGGTATTAAAACACATAACTCACACTGGGTGCCCGTCAATCTTATCCTCCCTTAAAAGGTAACAGGCAACATTGAAGCATGAGTCAGCCTTCCATCAAGTACACAGCGACCACAACATAATCTTTAGTATCAGGCACACGTGGTAGTAAGTTGCTAACTTTGCACCCATTTCCTGAGCCAGTTTATTTTTAGCTTGCTAAGCATTTGATGACTGTTATAGATCACTTAAAAAGCACAGATGGCCACTCGATTCACCGTGCAGATTAAATCGTTGCTTCCATGCATGTAAACCTGCAACTTGCCATGCAACTTTTTAAAGCATTACCCACAGTGCATTGCAACGAGAGCAGGCAAAGCTGTGTGTGTATTAACGGCGTCTCAACACATGAACAGTGTCTTGCATAAACACACACCTGATGCCTTTCTTATTAGCCACATCATGAGGTCTCAGGTAATCCACCTTCCCCTTGGTGATCACACACAGATCAATGTTGCTTCCTGAGCCCAGATCGTTGAAGATACCGGCTGCGATCGCATCCCGCACCAGACTCTTGGCCTCTTCCTCCTGATGAACACAACCACTATAATCAGCATTGCTGTATAAACACCAGTAGATATGAACCAGTAGAGAATACCATTCTAAAAAGACAAGGAGGAGGAAGTAGTTCACCTCCATGTCGGGCCTGTAACGATCCTCAAAGACTGCCATGGCTGCCAGCGAGCCAGAACCTGATATGAAACAAATACATGTTGACTTTAAAATATAGGACATACAATACACTGGTGTTTATAACGGAGTCTCTTACATTAGAGAACATGGGAAACAAGAGACGCGATATCTTTCTCTTTGAGTGGAAGGGCTACTGACTGAAGACTGTTAGTGTAACTCACCCATAGTAACGTAGGGCAGTTTGTCTGTTGATCCGTGAGGATAGATGCTGTATAAGTGCGGCCCAGCGCAGTCCACGCCTCCGAGAACTAATGCAGCTCCAATATACCCCTGATACCTACATACACCCAATCACAGCAGACTTTTCAATGACATTTCCACAACTTTTCCAGTCCTTTACCAAAACGGGATAAGGAATTTTAAAAATAACTGCATTTAAAAAACACATATAGTTGCAATATATAACTTGAATTTATAAATGACAACATAATGTACCATGACTTTTCAAGTTCTTAATTATTTCTTGAGTTTCCAAAACCTGGAATTACAAATGTAAAATTCCCAGATATTTCCAGGATTCACTGATGGCGGAGACACTGTAAAAGGTATTAGTGGATAAAGGAACAAATCAACCAAATCCGAGCATAGAGACGAGATGCTTAACAGGTGGATGGAAAAATGGAGAGCAGGATAAAGTTCTTCATTACCTGAAGAGCATCTGTTTGAGCATGCGGTTGGCCGTGGCAACACGCGGGAGACGGCCGGTGGAAAGAGAATGAAGCTCCAGATTGGAAGAGATTATCTGTGTGGTCATCTCTGTGTCCGCTGCGGTACCGGCTCCACAACAACTGAAATAATCATGCTGGGTTACAAGTTGTGAATACACAAAAAAACAGAATGTACATCGTGTTCTTCACTCACTAGATATTGGGAGAGATGTAGTGAATTTTAGAGCAGTTCTTATCCGCGACGACCATTCCTTCGGTCGCTCGTGTGTCCGCACCTAAAACAACACCATCCTGAGAGAGAGAGAGAGAGAGAGTGTTTGTCATGTGTCTGTTTGAGTTAAATACATTTAAGCTGTTTCTGCTCTTCTTTCTTACCTTATAAACAACACCACAGATGGTGGTGCCAGTTTTGCGCGCAGCTGGGACGTTGAATCCGAGCTTACTGACATCTGCTTCCAGAAGAGCATTTCTACAACACACAAAAACTAATTGGTTATGCATCCAGGAACTACAGAAATCTATAAACACGGCCATGAAAATTCTACAGCAATAATACCAGCAAAATACATGTTCAGATTTACACTGAAATAAACCAATATGACAGTTTTAATGCACTTTTAAGGTATTTTAAGAGATTGTGACTCTCTAATTACAGTCAGTCATGAATAAATATCATTTGATTTACTAGACCATTCTTCTACGTATTCAATCATTGTATTTGTATTTTATATGACATGTTTATGAAACGTTAATTAAACGTTGTCTAATGTCAGTACTGGTAGCTTTCTCTACTCATTTAAATTTGGCTCTCATGACAACTAGTGGACGGTTTAAATGTTTCAACACATCTATAACATACAATTTACACGCTATCAGTCACATAAGTTTATTAATCAAAAGAAATATGTCGATTTTACTTATTGTTTATAATCAGATGGTAAATTATTTTATTATAACGACATCCTTCCTGATGCAACACAAGTCTCATGAGGACCCTAAATAAACGAAACCCGTGGAACTTTTTCGATAATTTGTTAATTATATCGTAAAATATGGCTGGATTAATTAAAAAAACAAATACATATTTTATAGATTAAGAAAACATATCATAAATGTGATTTTATGGTCGTTTTGTCTGAGCCGGTGAGATCTGGCGTCTAAAGCCCACCAGCAACAATATAATCAATAACAACAAAAAACGTAAGAAAACAATCTACAACCTCCAAAACCTAATTATGAATTGTATAAAACAGTACATTGAGTTCACCGTATGTTTCTGAATATAATCAGTCATTAATCTGAGTTTCAGTAAATTCTCCTGAGTCATTCAGACGGGCCGTGACTCAACGGCCAGTGACGAAACCATTAAAAACCCCGCTAATCTCTCCGTTATTTCGCCCAAAATAACATACGGTAAATAAAATAAGAGACCGGATAAATTTACGTTCACAAAGAGAATAAAGTCTCGGCGCTTCTCACCTCTTACAGTTTTCGAAACTGAAACCGCACGGCTGATACTGACACACGGAGACTGCCGCCATGATTCTGCGGCACCGCTTCCCGGAAGCGCGAGACGCCGTTTCCTCCCGTGTCACAGTCTATAGATTCCGCTCGCTCAGCGCAGTTCTATAGGAAGCGTGAGGGAAACGGTAGGAACCTATAGAGCAGGAACATAGAATGTAACACGCGGGTTTTTGTTCCTCATATAGGCGGCCACATTATTGAGAGAATCGCAGCCTATCTGTAGCTTAATAAACTGTTTGTAACTTACGCTGGTGTGATGCTGTGCGTTAGCTTAAGTCTCGTATCTTAAGTGTTTACATTTACAAAGGGTTAATAAACACACACACACACACACATACATACGTTTGACACACATTCTACATCAGTACTAATATATATGCTCTGGATTAGTAACATATTTAAAATATACACATATCTAGAAGGAAATAACATTCTTAATATAATAATAATAATTTAAATGTATAA
Organism: Botia kubotai; assembly: GCA_036877585.1. Taxonomy (NCBI): domain Eukaryota; kingdom Metazoa; phylum Chordata; class Actinopteri; order Cypriniformes; family Botiidae; genus Botia; species Botia kubotai. Next base: position 1,924 of record JAZGTI010008365.1, on the reverse strand, counting down.
TGGATGTAAGACGTTTCACTGTTTACAGTAAATGTTAGACAGAAAATTATTTGTCAGAAACCAAGTGGCAAGCACACTTGACAGACAAAGAGAGAAAGAGGGCGAGAACGAGAGAGAGAGACATGTTTTTCCTAAATGTCTTATCATAATTAGCTTGCAAATGTTACTTGGTTTGCTTTTATAATGTAATGACATACATTGTGGCGTTTAGAAGTATCCATCTGGACACTTTTAATGTGACAAGTACCATAGCTCAGTGTTTCGCATGTCTATATCTGACCACTAGGGGGCAGTATGCATTCAGATCAGTGGGCGCAGTGTCAGAAAGACCTTAAACTTTTTCATACAGCACCGTGTGTCGGATTATACGGGTGAATTTTAAAAGACTGTCAGAATTCATCCTGCAGTAATATGGCTTTTTTCCTGGAGTTTTACACACCGCCTTCAACGCGCCAGAATTTCTTGCAAAAATGTCAAATGCAATTACAGCCGGTTTTATTTAAATTGTTTCCTTATTAAATTTACGTCACTGTTTTTATAGTCATTTCACCAACCATTAGATGAGACTTCGGGATGTTTGAAACAGCACAGGCTGAAATACTTTCCCTTGAAAGAGAACCGAATAGTCTTACAGTAAAGAGAAACAAGCACAAAAGAGTCCATCAATCTAAACGCGCTCTTCTCATCCACTCGAAACCAAACAAAGACGAGCTCAAATAATCCAGCAAACTATACAGTCCGTACGTGTGTGATAGAAAGAATAATGACAGCTTTCTTTTCATTAGTTTCTTTAGCTACGGGAAACTGTACGGCACATTTTCCTATTCATTTCGATTCCATCTGAAAAGATACTTTGAATCATAATCATTTTTCACATTTTCAGTCATTTGAAAGAATGTGTGTGAGTGTGTGTGTGTGTGTGAGAGAGAGAGAGAGAGAGAGAGAGAGAGAGCTGGTCAGTAAGGACATACTTTCGCACGGTTGCCATGGAGACAGTATTCAGTGGGAGTACACTGTTGCCTCTCTTACACGCATCACATTTACACACACAGGTGTAAGGTGCACTTCTCACACTTAGCTTCCACTCGATTTTACAGACCTCTAAGAAAGTGTGTGTGTGTGTGTGTGTGTGTTTGAATATGTGGTTTACGAATACACAATTGTGTATAATGACGTGTATAACATGTAAACATGGTTTTATAGGGACACTTCCTGTATCCTCATAAACTAAATCACTTACTAAAAACATACTAAATGGTGAATTTTTGTTAATTAAAGATGTTAATTTGTAAGTTAAAAATGCCAAAAGTTTTCTGCGAGGGTTAGATTTACAGGTAGGGTTAGGGGATAGATTGTACAGTTTGTACAGTATAAAAACCATTATGCCTATATAGTCCTCATAAACCACTCCAGCCAATATGTGTGTGTGTGTGTACATGAATTTGTAGGAGTGCACAAAGTTTATCTTTTCATTGTCTGAAGTGATGAGACTAGAGGAGCAGTGTTCAGAACACTGCTTTCATTGTTTGAACACTACACTATTAACTACCCTTTGTGTGTGTGTGTGTGTGTGTGTGTGTGTAACGCTTTCATTGTGTAGACTTGTGAGGAATAAATATTTGCTAAGTAACCTCACAAAAATAGTAAAATGTTTAAAAAACATTTTGTGAGGGTTTTTGAAACAGTCTTTCCCTATTTCAAAGGCTCATAAATTGGCCAAATCACATTGTGCTTTAAAGCTAATAATACCAACAGGTTGCGTGAGGGTTATTTTAATGGTTACGGTATAGACAATTATTCATTGTCATTAAGAATCTTTTAATGAATTAATCTGTTAAGAATCATTATCTTAGAAAACCATTGCATCTGTGAGAGTTTCTCCTTGATATAGCAAGTAAGGGTTGTGTTGTGTGTGTGTGTGTGT
>JAZGTI010008364.1:0-14524 GCA_036877585.1 Botia kubotai | reverse complement strand
AATGACATTAGGAGATGCACCAAAAATAGATCAGGGTGGTATTGTTCCTTCACAACAGATTGTGTGCATCTTTCACATTGCTTTAATGAAAAAAATCTAAAACTATTTATAAAAATAGAGTCGCAATTTTTCGTAAATTCTTTTGGGATACCAGTGGATCACTTAGTGGACCGTAAAATGTACACACTTTGCAGAATTTGAGTCAGATATTAGACCCCTAAGATTGTTTCTGACATAGTTTAAATAAACAGCTAAAGCTGGCCTCAGTTATTTTCAGTTTCAGTTTTGTGTGTGACTTCCTTTAGAAGAAGAGATTAAGGTTGTATATTGGCATGTATATATTGGTTGTATATATGCCCACAAACATTTATGAAAAGCATCAACAGAAATGTCTCCAGTAGGATGACTGTCACTGGATGATTAATGCTAAAATGTCTCTGGCGATTGTGCCAATATGAAGCTGATCAAGAGCTCAGTGGTGTGAGTAGCTTGAATAACTGCTGAAAAGATTTTGACAGAGAAATCAATGTAATGCACATCAGAGAGAATCTAGCACAGGTGAAGGTCCCTGTCAAAGGGACTCGTGTGAAAAGTCATTTGTTCAGCCATCCATACATACTTGGGGCTCAAAAATAAGTGATTCTGCATGATAGCACAGCGAATAGCTGTCTGTCCAAGCTCTAGTCTTATTGCAGCTTGTGTAGACACTGGAAGACTTGGTTAAAGATCCAGTGTTCCTGTAGCCAAACTGTTAGAGCATTGTGCTAACAATGCTAAGGTCATGGGTTTAAAACACAGGAAATGCATGGACTGATTAGCACTGTCTGTCTCTTTGAATTAAAGTGCCTGCCAGCTGCATAAATGTACTGTAAATCTAATCTCTATTATGGCAGCCCACATTTGCTCATAATAAACCACAGACATTTGACACTTGTGCATCATGTGTGTCATTTCTAAACCATCATTCTGCATCCTGCCTTTGCCTGGGAATGCAAGGGACAGCTTGCATCACTGCAAACCTCATCCAGCATTGAACTGTGCTCCCTAATAAAGCCTAAATTGCCCACCGTGGAGCGGGAGAGTGACCCCAGACATTCATTAGCTTAATGAAAACAGGCCTCTCCACCGCAGTCACCCATTGAGCGTCTTCACACTGTATCTGAGACAGCCATCTGCTCAGCGGCGCCCAGCCAGCTGCAGACTTTTTCTGTCACAAACACCCATTGGAGGGGAGGCAAACAGCACACCTCCAACTTATCCGCCTTACAGACGGTCATGACGCGTTGGCGCAGTGCTGCAGTGCTGCTAAATATAATGCCCTACCCTTACCTTACCTGAAACTGTAAAAATGCATTTGCTTTGTAGCGCTGGACAAATATGTTGTCAGAATATGAGCCAGAGTTTCCTACAGCTGCACCTACAGCCTGACTGTGAGGAGCATGTGTTGAGGAGTTTCTGGCTGTTTCATTCCAGCCAGCACACATCAGCTAACCTCTGCAAACAATTCAAGGGCAAGTTCTGTCATGTACGGCTCACTGGGGTGGAAACTAACAACAGATAGTAAACAACCATATCTCCAAATTATATAAAGTCAGACATACAGTATATAGCCAGTTCTCAAAAAAGAGTCACTCTGCAAAAAAGTTCCATTTAGGATGTTTAGCCTGTGTTAAACAGTTAAACAGTTTCAGGTCTCCTAATTTGTGTCCCAAAAGTGATGATATTTAGCATAACAGCACTGGGCCTGTGGAGTAAGAAGTACTTTTTTAAAAGTCAGAGTGTTTTTTTCTCTCTCCATCTCCCAAATCTTTCATAGCAGGGTTTCTCTGTCCAGTGAACTTGGTCCTGGAAATGAAAAACCCTGATTACAGAACGCTTTGACCGAAGAGGGGAAATTGCTGTCACTTCACTCAAATGATCTGTCCCAGACTATGCATTGCTTAGTGACATTTAATTTTAATTTAAGTTTTCACACTTTTAACTTAAACGTACTGTACAGGCTAATTGGCACTAACAACCCTTTTAGAAGTTGTGTTGTGCAAACGCATTAACAAATATTTTTTTTCACCAGTCTGATGGCAATCTGCACACAGTATGTGTATTTTACCAGTCTCGGGAATCCCTTGAAGATATAGTTGCTAGCAAATAAAGCACAAGAGTGAGAAGGTGAAAAAATTGTGCAGACCAACTGTTCTTGATGACCGCTGATCTGCCATGCATCTGAAATGTTAGTTGCTTCCCCAAGGCAATTCCTGGATAGCTCATCATCTGGGTTGCATTACTTGAATCCCCATTGGAAATAAACTCATTATGTTACGCCTTATTCAGGCATGGACTTCTGGATCATTCCGAAGATCCCTTTTGGCATTTGGTACATGTTATATCTTTAAAAGCAGTGAAGCCCGACCACTGACCCCAAACATCGATTAGACACATGAGCGACTGCGGTTCCCTGCAGAAATAGGTGTAGACTCTCGCGTATCAGGTTTTTTGACAAATCGCTTTTGACAAACTTCACGCAAAACCTTGATTGAATACTGCCACCAATTTAATTTTTGAACCAAAAAGAGAATTTTTTCTAGCTGTAACTGTTTTTGTGCATGATGAGAAAAACAAACTTATTTCGAATGTTTCTTTATTGACTGTGAGTTAACTGAGGCAGCTGTCTAGGAAACAGGCCGTGCAAGAGACCGACCGTATTGCCTTTTTCTCTTCTATTACAGTTTAATTTTGTTGGGAAGCTGCTGGGGCCCAGGGGCAATTCCATGAAAAGATTACAAGAGGAAACAGGAGCGAAAATGTCCATCCTTGGCAAGGGTTCGATGAGAGACAAGGGCAAGGTGAGATGACCACAAATACTTCATCTTTTTTTGTCTTCCTCTGTGTACTGTATACATTAATCAGCATACAAATATTCTAATGACCAAAATAGCTTGTATTTTATTCGATTTATTCAACACAAATAATATTTTGGCCTCAAGAAAATCAAGCAATATTTGAAACTGTGCGGTATTTATTAGATTGTGTCCACTGAGCAAGTGCAATAGCTTGCACATACTATAAACTGCATTTATTTCAAAGCAGAGTCATTTATTCCCCCCCTCCCCACCAAAGGTTTATCCCCCTAAAGCCTATAATTTCTGTGAGTCTAATACAGCAGCAGCAGCTGACAGAGCAAAGTGTGAGATGATGCTGGGTCTGAAGATCATTACCTGCAATATATGCGGCTACATAGAGCAGGGATTATCCTATTTTTAGCTTTGCTGCCATTGTACACGTTCTTGAACAGACAAACAATTTCAGTAAGAGGTACCACACTGTAAAGAAGCACATAATAGCACCAGCTGAATAACAGAGCTACATTTGCATGAAGAAGCAGTTTACTGATTTTATTGTCAATATTTTGCACTGTGGGTACATGACTCAACATCAGCTCAAACCATATCATGTCATTTGTCTGAAAAAGACTTTGTTCTCTCTTTATGCTGATTTAGACACTCAAGTAAACATGGTTATCTCAGCAGCTCTAACAAGTAGATATGCCAGTTTCTCCGATTCTAAATAGTTATATTTACAGCTGTTTTTTTTGTTTTATTTTGTTTTGTTGTTTTAAATAGCTGTTGTTCGAGCATGTGCGTCTATCTCCAGTCTCTCTAGGAGATGATCTGTTTTAAAGACGTTTTATGATTGAATGCTGGTGAATGTAATGATTAAAAATGCTGTTTTGTGATTCAGCCAAACAGCTGCCCTAAGAGACATACTTATTTACTTAGACAGAAAATCATTCTAAATGTAATATTTCTCGGTTTGCTGCTCATGTCTCATAAAAGGCCATATTGAGTTTATTGAATGTAGCGCTACTGAATAAAATCAGGAATATGAAACAAATATGGCCATGCCTTTATAAACGCTATCCTGTAGCCACAGTTCATCTTATGAACTTAACTGAGAATCAGCAGAATAATGTGAATTTGTTCAGTATGCATCTTATGATTTCAAATAGCTCTGTGCATATAAGCTAGCTGTTCTTTGTAAGTTTTATAAGCACACTTCAAAATTGTTCACTTTTTAAACCATGCATCAAAAGTCTGTTTAAATTTACAGCAAAACTCAAACAGTTTGTTGGATTGTTTTAAATCCCAAAGGCAATCATTAATGCAAACATATTCCATTATAGTCACCTTGAACTGATACAGGCTTGTAATACATATTAAATTAAGAGTCTGTCGTGCATATTTATGGCAATATATTTATGTCTATGCAGTACCTGAATGTCCTATTGAAGTCTTCAATCTTTAAATGACTCTGCGTCAAAACATCAGCAAACCAAGGATCATTCTGTTGTGAATCATTCTCAGAGCAGGTAAATGAATAGCTTGTCTCTGAGAGGGCAGCTAATATCAAAAACAGTATTTCAGAACATTCACCACTGTTCAGACCAACATACAGACCAATATAGGGACCAAAACAAAGGTTATAGCAGTAATACTACAGAAAGAAAATTTAAAATCTAAATTTAATTTTCTTTAATTTTTCAGTATCTGATTTCCTTTTTTTTACTACGCTCTTTAACTCTACAGTGGTACTCGATAACTGTCAGGTATATGTGTCAGATTTTTCTTTTTTTACTGGGCATAAATGTGAGGAACCCTTCATTTTGTCATATTTGAAGAGGATTGTGTTTTTCTTAGACATACTTGAGTGCCTTTTGAAATGCATTCTGGGAGATAGACCTGTCTTTTGAAACAATGCAACATTTTCTTCACCGATTGACATGAAAGGAAAGTTAAAGATTTCATACTTGAAACAGAACAAATGTCATCTGCCACCTTTTATGGTGTCTCATGCAGCCCTTTTATCCATTCATTTTTAAATCAACACATAGACCCTTGCAGACACATACCAACCTACATGCATGTATCGATGTCTGCCCACAAAATTACAGCCTGAATCATCTGCACAGTTTGTGAAGCAAAATATGATTATGCCTCTCAGAAATCCTAAGTGTCTCCTGACCTTTTGTCAAAGCAAAGGATGATGGGTAAAGTAGCTGGGTTACTTTGATACGACAGAGGCATGGCATCAGTAAGTGTTTATTAAGGCTGAAGGGGCTACAAGGGGCCGCATCAGTGGTCGGGCATCATTGAATGGTCCCTACATCAAGCTGTTATGTTTTAAAGTAGAAGCCACAGCCAAACGGTAATCAACAAAAGACGGTAATGCTGCTTGCCGTAATTATATGCCTTCTGAAGTTTCAAGTTTTTAGAAGTGCTACAGAACACCTTCATCAATCAGAGAGAATTGAGAAACTGAATTCCTCTGTGAAACATCCTCTTTTCTGCTCTTCTGAAGGCAAGATTTAATCAGAAAGGTGACAATGTCAATTTATTTCTGACAAAAGGCCCACAGGCAGCTCCAAGTATAATGATTCACGCTATCTGCACGCTTATTATAAGTGTTAAGATGTAGGTGGATACCATTGTTCACCATTTTCACATGCTTTTATGAGTATTATTATATAATGTGAAGAAAAATACTTTTGTCAAAATATATCATAAGCGCATCATCTAGAAAAGCACATCTTTCTTACCTATATACCTATAAGCTGAAATTCAGCCTCAGTTTGAAATGCACCAAAACATGGATGGGGAAAACGAATCCATACAATTTCCTGGTTTATTTAATTCCTAAATGATAAATTAGCGCTTGACAGAATTCTTAACTTTATTATCTTTTAATGTCCAGGAGGAAGAGCTGAGGAAAAGTGGAGAGGCGAAATATGCCCATTTGAGCAACGATCTTCATGTTTTAATTGAGGTCTTCGCACCACCTGGAGAGGCTTATTCCCGCATGAGCCATGCCCTGGAGGAGATTAAGAAATTCCTTGTCCCAGTAAGTTCATATACTTGGATTCCTCGAGAGGGATAGTGTGCTGGAGGGAAAGATGAGATGAGTATAGTACTAGCCAGCACCCCTGACCAAGCCCCTGCATACATCAATTTCTTTGTTTACTGCAATGGAAAAAAGAGATTATAGAGTTACGCATATGATTTAATATATACACATTGGGAATCGGCTCAGTTAAATTGAATGTTCGATTTGAAAGCTAAAAGAATGTTGGGATCTTTTTCCCTGGGTTATGAATTCTCCTTAAATGTATTAACATGGTTAAAATGACTTTTTATGGCAAACAGCAAAAAAAAGAAAAAAAAACAATGTCAGAATCATAGTGAAAACAAAAAGTGAGTCCTGGAGCTCTGACAGATAATGAATGTGTGAACTGAATATAGACTGTAAATATTAATGTAACTGTGTGAGATGTCGGCCCTAAGCAGCAAGTGTTCAAAGAGAGATTTTGGCCCTTTGGCCCTGTCCTGCTTTCACCTTTCCAGCCCTGGGCTTTACAACACAGCTCTCAGCCTCTTGGGTCGCATCTTTGCAGCATCCGCAGTACTGATCCGGTTGCATCCTTCATGTTTTATTTTAATGCTTACTGCAGAAAAAGTGAACCAAACAGATGAGGAGTTTCGCTGCCCTTGATTCTAGGCTGGACTGAAGAAGTGTGCAGTTATTTCTAAGGATTCTCTGTGATCTTTGTGTTAAAAAAATCCATGTAAATGTATGCAATTTGCATTTGTTTGTTTTACAGAGACATTATGTTAGAAATGCTTTCGGTTAATCCGTTTTATGTATTACAGTGTATTACAGACAGTAGACAATAAACACAATAGACCTTGTTTGGTAATTCAAGATTAGCCTTCTAAAAACAACTACTGATAAACATTTGTTGATGAGACCGGCAGAAAGCCCATTATGTGGATAAGTGTTACGGTGGCTGCAAAAGAGAGAACCCATACGCAGACAGCTTACAACAAAACAAGACTTTATTGAACAAAAACTCCCTCGAGGGGGATAACTCAAAAAACTAAACTAAAAAACAAAACAAAGACACCATTAAACATTCAACATTTAACAATCGCCACAAGACAGCAAACACAAGGGCATTAAATAGGTAAGAAACTAAGGAGGGTAAATAGGTAAAGGGAAATAAAAACAGGATTAAAATGGAAACAAGGGGGCGGGGGTGGAGAGCACATGGCCAATGTAAACAAAGGCCATGTGCTTTCACAGAGAACCAGGACCCAGAGCATGAGTCCAGATTCTGACTCCAAGAACCAAGAGTCAGGATCTAGACTTCATGTTCTGACATAAAACACAGGAACTGTCAGGGTCCTGGCAAGAGAACTAGGAACAACTCAAGGCAAGAATCCAGGACCCTGACAATAAGATTATGCAACATTACACATTGCCGTAGGCATCAGGAAGGCAGTGATTCATACAAAAACAACAGCATCTTTAGCAGGTGTGAGTGGGTTTCTCCTCAGCAGCAGTAAAGCTTATTCACTGTAGTCTCATTAGGGAGGAAGCTGACTAGGTTTTAGAGGAAGTCTTATTCATATACCATTAATAAAGAGAGACTGTTGAGACTCATACACACATACTGAGACTGTAAGGCCCTGATGCACTGTTTCTGTGTATCTTTGTCTTTGTGTATTCCAATTAAAAACAGAGCTTTGTGTCTTTAACACTGAAGATCCCCTTTGGCTTATAGTCTTACAGTCTCCATTAAACATTATCTCAGAGAAGATATATTTTTGAAAACTTTCATAAGCAATGCTTTCCTGTAGCTCAGTGGTTAGAGACTGGCGTTAACAATGCCAAGGTCATGGGTTCGATCCCAGGGATTGCACATATTCAGAAACAATGTATAGTATAATGCAATGTAAGTCGCTTTGAAAAAAAAGGGTCTACAAAATGCATAAATGTAAATGCACAGGTGCATTTCTTAATATCTTGACTACAATAAAGCTGCATTGAACACACTATTTCAAGAAATGCATTGAACACACACACAGTAATTATACTTACCTTTTAGCAACATGCTTCAATAGCAGCGTATGTTGATACCAAATGTGGGCTATCAGTAGAAAATGCCATTAAAATTCCTTATAAAGGCTTTTCAGTAAATTGAAATGAGAAACAACAAAGTGTTTTTTGTACTTGCCCAGTAACCATGATAGCATTGTTTAAAATTTTAATTTAGAGTGTCACACATGTATATTTTATTTAATTTACGTTTAGGTTAGGTTTTGAACTAAGTCTTTAAAACCAACATACAATAAAAATGTGTATTTATATCCTTTCCTACAAGACATTTCAAAATGAAAAGAAAATTAACATTTATAGAATTGGATTTTTGACTCCAGATCTTATGTTTGCTGGAATAAAGCTCTTATAATGACCCCCATGTGTAGCAGCCAGTGGTCTCCCCTATTTTGAATTATAACAATAAATTAAAATTGAAATGTAAAGCTAAACATATACTTGTATGTGTCTATATTTTTGTGATTTACAAAAACACTATTATTAAAATTGTTTCAGTCTGTCTGGAAACAATCTGAATGGGTGTTTCTAATACTGATACTGTTTACATCCTGATACAATGCATTACTATTGGAATTTTAATCCGATTCAAAACATAATTAGCTTCACTATGAGACATTGTGTAATGAATCCATCAGGATGCTTATTATATCTGATCAGTGTAAATGCATTTCAGTCTGTCCGTTTGTTACCACCATTTCTCAATTAAAGGGAAAGAGCGCAATCAGATTGTGTAGGAGCATGACACAAGCTGCCCTGTCAGCCAGCATAACCTCACTAGAACTAATGCTACAACTCAGAACTCTAGAGGGTATCTACAGCTACCTAGCTAGTGCTTACCTGTAACTTTCTTGGTTATGGCAATGTGTGCAATAAAAATGAAAGACAATCTAGTTATTTGTCTAAGGGATTATAGCTGTAACAATCAATGTCCAAAGGAGAAATATGTCGGTACTACAGTGTATATATATATATATATATATATATATATGTACTATATATGTACTATATACTATAGTATACATATATACTGTATGTACTATAGTTTTAGTAGTTTTCCTCACTTTCTTCTCAAGTAAAAAGTATTTTCACTCACTTCAGGTTTTATTTAAAATCTCGCTGCTTTTCTCACCAGCTGCCCATTTTCACCTTGAACTGATTCCAGGTTCTTCCTGACTAAGCTTTCAGAACACACCAATCAGCCCAGTGTAGAAGCTCTTTGCTTCCAACATTCCTAACACTCGTTCTTAGAATTCTTTGGTGATTATTTCTGCGGTTGCTCAGAATCACCTCTATGTGTCCTTATTAATAGTGTTAAATAATATTTACCCCATATTAGTATGTTTCCTTAATTGATGTTTTAAGAGTGTTAACAATTAGCAATTGTTTGATAAAAAAGTGTTTTTGTTTTCATAAATTACCATTGAGATCGTAAAGAATAACTAGCAAACCTTTTGAATGTTTTTCATCTCAAGATATAAAATTGCATGTACCGTATACTTTACCATGAACAGGCAATTGCTTGATATTTCTTGAGAAATTGAACTTTATTAGGCATCCATAGAAGCTGCTCTTAATGCCAACAATGCAGTCTTTATTGATTGTTGACTGTCTGTATGAAAAAGCCGCTCTCCTCTAACTGCCATGTCTGATATTTGCCTGTACCCAGTTGCTGTGCCAAACAGGAAGGGAAATAAGTGGCTGGTGGAAATGAGGCTCCGTTTATCTGCCTGTGGCAGTGACATGATAATAAAATAAGCGCTATACACTCTGTAATCGGCCTTGTGATTCAGGGCCCTGTCATGTTCAATCAAAGTAGAGAGGGACTTTTTAAATGCAGAAAGTGGAATTATTCTTGCACAACAATGCAACAATGCACTGATAGCTGATGTCAAACAAAGTTAATAAGCCACTGCGCTCTATTTGTCTTCTGCCTCTGTCATTCCTCTTCCAAAGGAGAGCTGTGCGTCCATGACACACAGTGTGTTGGGGGATGCATTATGTGGCGGCTTTTGTCAATATGCATGTAAAAACACACCTTCTCCTCCAGATCTGATAAACCAACTAAAACAGGTTTCATTTTTATCCTTGTTTTTTTTTTAACTTGTTTAAAGTCAGCAAAACTTTCTGGCAATCTATTTAAGGCTCACTGCCAACATTCTGGTGGTCTGGCAATGCATTTATAGCTCGGTTGCATTGATGCTGGTGTCTGCAAGATGTGTATCCAACTGGATAATTTATTTTTGGCAGTGATTGAAGAGAGGTATTCATATAAGATGCATACACAACACCTTCAGGTTGGCAAGCTCAACTGATGGCGCATGGCCCTAATATCAGCAAGGTCACGGGTTCGAAACCAGTGACAAAAAATGTATAGCTTCAGTGCTCTATTGGTTTAGATAAAAGTGTCTGTCAAGTAAATAAATACAGATGTCTAGGAGTGGGTCTGTAATTGGGATATAAATGGATCTTTTGATGTAAAGCTTGCTGTTTTAACCTTTCACAGGATTATAATGATGAGATCAGACAGGAGCAGCTTCGTGAGCTCTCCTACTTAAATGGCTCAGATGACCCAAGCAGAGGAAGATCTGTTCGGGGACGCGGTTTACGTCTGGCCTCTGCAGGCTCCACCCGGTACAGTATACCTCACCACCCCTAAACACAACCACAGAAATCTTTACTTTAATTAGTAAAAATCAATATTTCGATTTGAAGTAGTAGTATTCTAATTCCATTTGTGTACTTTATGTCAGTGTTTCTAAACCAGGGGTCCAGGGGTCTAAACTAGGGGGCCTCAACAAACTTCCAGAGGGGTCTCAATATGACTTTAAAATGAGAAAGAGACAAAACATGCAAACATAAGCTAAAACAACTTAAATTCAAGTGTTATTTTTATAATGAATATACATGTTTCTAGTTAAGCCAAGCTTTATAGAATGTTTTATTGGGTAGCAATTGTGAGCAATTGTGTTTGGAAAGGGTCTTTGTTGTTGTGGATAATGGTGGGACCTTCGAAAAGGTTGTGAATTACTGCTCTATGTTGAAAATGAAGACATAAGTGAAGACATAATTTTCAGTTTTGGGTGTACTATCTCTTTAAATCGAACCTGTTACCTCTAACACAAGCCCAATTCTCACTTCCAAACATCTGTGCACTTTTGAATCTTAAAAGTGCCCAGGGGATCTGTGTTACTAATCAGGTTAGCAGGTGAAGCTGTAATTGTTCACATCAAAAGCATAACTTAAATATGCAAGCATACATTATTTACACTGTGCTCTCCCTCTTTAATGTTTATTTCATAAACTTTATACTTGCTCGGGCTTGTCTAAACCTCTGTAGTTCCCTGTAGCATTCCCTCACCACAGCGACAGCTTGCACTACCTCAGGTAGTAATAATAGATTTAAACTCTGATCTTGTCGCTTGCCATTGCTTGTGGATAGAGCTATACAGCACCACCTCCCCTTGATGTTCTCCTTGTGGTGCCCTGAGAAGTCATTACGGCAAATCAGCATGGAGAAACAACACTGATGAGGACAGTAGTCTAGGTGGTATCTTTGAATATGGATGGATGGATTGTATATCTCCACTGACCGAAACATCTGCCATTCACAGTTGCTGCCAACTCCATCTGCCATTTTACAGCAGCGACCAGGTCAGAAATTAAACCAGAAACAGACAACCTCACCCCTGCATTCTACCAGAAAGGTGTAGGGATGCATTTGTCTATTCTCTTAAAAAAACAGCACATGGAAGCAAAACAAATGCATGCTTTAAGATACATGACTTTTATAAGAGTCTCGAAGACTAAATCCAGTAACTCGGCACAGAGTCGTCCCCTGTCAGACTGAATGCCCAAGTAACATTATGTTCTAAGGATGATTTTTGAAGGCTAAAACAATGCGTTTTACTGTTCTGGTACAATGTGTAACCAGAGCAGGACAGAGCTGAGAAGGATGAAGATTGCAATATCTTTGAAAACTCTACTTTTTAAACTTATTGCCTGACGGGTATTATGGTTCATGGTGCTTTAATGGGCTGTTGGAGATGAAAACCCTAGCTAACCCTTGCTAACAGCTTACTGCTATAGCCCTGTACTAATGACTGCACAACAAATGCTAATTTCTCAAACGTAAACACTGGAAATGTGCTATACAAAAAGTATATACTGTTGCCACTGCATAAAATGGGCTAGGTACTGTAAGGCTACCGATATGGATTTCACAAAAGACCTCAGCTAACTATTTTAGGTCGTAAGAACATTTCTTTAACGTTTACATTAATTTTCTGTTTTTTTAGATGTTGTATTAACATTATGTATTAGTTATAAGAACGTTATTCAAACATGGTTTAATTCTGTAATGTTTTTAAAATGTTCCACTAACTACTAAGTTAAGTAGTTAAAGTTTACCTAAGTTACTTAAATAATGTTTTCGATTATATGATATATAACAATAAAAAGTTTTGTTTTTTGTGAGAAGAACTTTCAGAGCAAATTAGCTTCTGAGAATGTTCTGAGAACATTCTCTGTTAGCTTGAGAGCTTTATTGCAATAATATCAAAAGCATGGACAGGCTCTGTGCTCTCTTTTCTGTGTGTCTACACAAATCTCTGTCCAATCAATACTGTACTTCATGAAGAATGTTATGGAGCAGATTAAACATTTTATTGAAGAGTGTGTGTTGGAGTATAAACATAATGATGTGCTGTAAATTGCAAAAACATTCTAGCAAAATTATTTTAGCAAGAATCCAAATTATGAAAAAAAAATAAAAAATTTTACGAAGTAGAGAAGTAGAAGTGTTTTAAGGTCATAAAATTTATGAAGATTAAGACTACAATTCAGTTACTGAAATTGAGAATATTGTTAATTAGGTCTGCTTAACCTAGTTGAGTAGATTTTGTGTTAATGTCTTTCTTTGCTTGCATATCTTTAGAGGTCGAGGAGGTGCAGCTCCACCCCCTCCACCTGGACGAGGAGCAGCAGCACCCAGAGGAACTGTGGGTACACGCACCTCCCTCCCAACATCCACACTAGCTAGAGGAGTGTCTGCACCCCGGGCCAGAGGAACTCCAGGGACCCCTGGATACAGACCCCCGCTACTGCAGGTCCAGCACAAGTCATATGAAGACTACGTAAGTCATCTCAGATTTAATGTATTTACTGATCTTGGTTCAATTAGGTGTGTGTATGTGTTTAACTTTAAACATGACTAAGGCATAAATCAAATTTATTTTTGTCTTGTTTAATTAAAAAATGTAATGTGCAATTTAATGTATGATCAGAGTTCTTGCACAAAAACTCTGTTGAAAGTCTTGCTTTAATACACACTCACAAAATAAAAAGAGGAGAAAAGTTTATGGTACCTTAAATCAAATCAGCTGAGTTAAATGGAAACAAAAACCCACAGGAATTGCTTTTTTTGTTTACCAAAGGCTGAATGAATCAGTGCAGGCAGAACACATTCTGACAGCTTGAAAACCGTAAGATGTTAGTCCATATGTTGAAAACAGAAAAAAACAGATTTGTATTGCAAAAGGAAAAGCATTGTAGTACAACAAAGTAGATATTTGGTGATAATTCTAAAACTTTTGCACATTATTCATAACGATCAACAGTATAATTTTCTATTATGTTTAAGATTAACAGAAGCTGTTTGCCATTTGTAGAACAGAATGAAACCTACCTCTTGTGCACAGGTGTGCCCAAGGTTATTTTTTGACGACTCTCAGCCAAGTGAACGTCTAACTCCAGCCAAATGAAAAAAAGCAATATCTCATGGATTCCATTCCGTCTGAGCTTGTGCCTAATGCAGAAGGCCTATATGTGCAGCGCTGTGGCAGATTGGCCTGTCTGCATGGGGAAATGTTAGAGTACAGACTCATTACCAGTGTGAATTGAGTTCTGCTGGGGAGCCTCTGCATTACCTGAGACTTACAAAATGTGGACATTTTTCTGTGAGTAATTGGGTCTGAGGGGTTCACAGGTGGAGGAAGGTGGACTAAGAAATGAGCAGTTTCACAATGTAGCCTTGCCCATTCCTTGGGATTTTTTTCCATACACATTGTCAATTCCAGAATTCCAGTCATTATGTTTCTTGGAAATTGCATCTAATTTTGTACATTGTCACAGAAAGTGCTATGTGTCCCACATACCTTTTAAAAATTCCTGTAGAGTATTCAGTTTCTTTCTGAAACAAATTACATAGTGATGTGACATGTATCATGGTTTCACTGAATATGTAATTCTCACATCACATGCACTGAATGATGTAAAAAGATATATTTTATTTAGAACATTTTGTCTGTCAACCAAAAACCTGTATTTAAGAATAATGTAAAAAAAATTATATGCACTGATATTTGTATTCTTCAGGGAATAGACAATACAATATACAACTATAACTTATATAACATGTATATAACATATATAAATAATATGTATATTTAAGTTTAGATTTCATATAAACTGAAGCCTTTTTCTACGTTTGGATTTCAGAAAAGAAAGACACATGAATGCTCTCTGTATTGTGTGGCAATGTTCTGCTTTTTTGTTGGTGGGGATTTGAATGCAGTTAATC
>JAZGTI010008363.1:0-20251 GCA_036877585.1 Botia kubotai | reverse complement strand
TCTTCCTGGAGGAAGAGGAACGTTGTCCTGGATTCCAGACTGGCAGTGCTAAACTCCAGCTGTGTTTTAAATAACCTGACCAATCAGAAGGCAGATGCAAACAGACGTCTGCCTAAAGCTAGATAGCAACGTGCTAGTATTAACAAACTAAAACCTGAAAGATGTGCAAATAGTCAGCAACATTTTTTGCAGGCCGATTTGCTGCATTTATTAGTTACAGTAAGAACATTAGCTCTCAAATACACTGTGCTTATCGATGACACTGAGGAACACAAATGACTAAACTGCATATTTTCTGATATACACAATAAGTGAAGGATGAAGTATTTTGAGGGTGGGCTAGGTTACTAAATTTCCTTGTGTCATCACGTTTAACTCTCATTATATTGTTGTTCTATTAGTAACATGTTACATGCACTGTACACAAGAAAGACAAATACAAATATATTTATTGTGCACATATTTGGATATAATGAAAGCATACATAATCTAAGAGCCTTAGCAAGCCAAATGAATGATTTGTTGGTGTAAATAGAGTAACTGTAGAATTTAAAATGCCTATTACTGTGTTTTATGTATTCTGGTAGAATGTATAAATTAAGCCGTGGATTATTTTAAATTGTGTTTTTTATTCATCAAGGCTTGAAATACATACATAATCAACAATATCACTACAATTCATTTTTATGTGTAATTTTTTGAGGCCCAGTTTATTTTTTATGGAGAACAACCCAGTCAACTTTAAAAAATAACTTTTAATGTGAAACTGTTTAGGTGTATGGGCTACAGGTTTTTTAACACTAAAATTAAGCCAAATAAATCATATACTTTTCCCTTTTCAAAATATAATAAAATAATACAGCTGACGAATGAATAAATGAAATTAACAGGTATGCTTATATGCACACAATAAAGTGTCTTGGTTACAAACATTTGAACAAAGTGAATGAAAATAATACACAACTGTCATCATTTTACACAATAAACAAAATATAGGCTGTGGAATATGTATGTACCAGCAGAGATATAAATGTGCTATACAGCTTCAGTGGTTATTGTAAAAAGCCACTGAAATGTCAACATGACAGACATGAGCATAATCTTTATTTTCACGTCTCAACAGCAAAACCATCTAATAGTAACAGCAGTTTCAAACACCAAACGTCGCCACTGGAATAGAGGACCGCTGTGGACACGCACAATCCCAAACTTTTGCCTCTTTGTCGCCATCTCTGTTTTAAACAACATTGCAGGTTACGTTATGTGCTTTACCTACTTTTACGTAAGTCAAACTACCATTTGCCGTTTTGAACGGTGATCTGTTATGCACTCGCTCGATAATTGTTTTTGTTCATTTTTTTACCCAATAAAGTTACGGATTACGGCTTTAAATTTTGCTAGTGAAATATCAGATCCCGATGTGCAAGTTTAAAACCAGCTCCGCGAATATAACGCCTGTTATTCTGTGTCACACGTCCCACATGCTGATTATTTTGGTGAATAATTTCGCTGTGGTTTGAGGATAGGTACAATGCGTCAAATGTGATGCTGCAGTTCTCCGCCCGGCCTGCGGGCGACAGTAGCGCCGCTCGAGCGCTCATATACACACACCAAACGCGAGTCGGTCTTTTTCCGCCCGGACCAGCAGAGACTGCGAGGGTGAGATTGTCTGTCAGAAAAGTGTTCAAATGTGTCCCTGTTTTGTAGTGTATTTATTCATACGTTGCTCGGAATGTGTACATGAAGTGTTTATGATCCCGAACGGTGTGATTAAAGGTCGTTGTGTGTTAAATTTAGATGGTTTTATTTCGTTTAAAGTTTAATGTGTCGTTACGGAGTGTCATGGCCGCGGATGCCATGTGTGCGAGCGTGAGATCGCGGCACGTTAAAACAACTTCTGGAAATGTAAATAAATTATATAAAAACAAATTTATAACACGACTTGATATTTCGCTATACATTAATATCTAGGCTTCAAGTAACTTGATGATACAGTGACTGTATTAGATGGGAATTTTATAGCTCATTAATATGAACTACTGTATGATTGCCGAAGACAGACCGAACAGAGTTATTCAGTAATTTAATTGCTGTAATTCCATATTTTTTCATGGGGTACTGCTAGTTCACTCCTGATGTAAAAATACGGTCTTGGTCGATGAGGATATCGACACAATTGAGAATCACTGATCTCCAGGATCGTACACGAGAGTAATCAATCTTTCTCCGTGTTACAGTGGCAAAATGCAGATCTTCGTGAAAACTTTGACTGGTAAGACCATCACCCTCGAGGTCGAGCCCAGCGACACCATCGAGAATGTTAAGGCCAAGATCCAGGACAAAGAGGGTGTGTATGAACGTTTTGACACATCTGAACACAGCCGTTACGTATTACCATAATATGTACCGCGTAATAGCATGTATTCTTTTCACACTGCCGTGACGGCAATATTTTGACGTTTAAATCATTTTGCAGCATAATTGACAGTCAACATAAAATCACGTGTGACCCGAGTTTCTAATCCATGTTTGTCACAGAGATCACTTGTAAACATCAATCAATCATCAATTGATAAAATATTTTTTTGTTTAAAAGCCTCTATCATCTGAGCAAGTAAACCTCATTATCATAGTTTCTTGACTAGTTTCTTGAGGCTGCTAACATGTCTTTCTCCGCCTCAGGCATCCCACCTGACCAGCAGCGTCTGATTTTTGCTGGTAAACAGTTGGAAGATGGCCGTACACTCTCGGATTACAACATTCAGAAAGGTGTGTATGTTGCGCTGTATCCAAGCTTCATTAACAATATGTCTGTGTACCAACACCTAGTAATCTGCCTATGTAGTCAACTTCTTAAGCCATCATAAAATGTGCACCTGTTTCTAAAGGTAAGCAGCAACATCACAATAAATACAATTTAAATTTTCATCCCTCACACATTGCATTGTGGTTTATTTAAAAACACCACTAGCTTGTTTTTGGTTGAAATCTTCTGTTGTCAGTCTTTGATGCGATACAAATGTTTGTGTTGAAACAAACTGTTACTGTTTGTTTCAGAGTCCACCCTCCACCTGGTGCTGCGTCTCAGAGGAGGCATCATCGAGCCTTCCCTGAGACAGCTCGCCCAGAAATACAACTGCGAGAAGATGATCTGCCGCAAGTATGTGGCTCTCTTCCTCTTATATTTAATTGGAATTGACTTAAATTCGGCTACGCTGTAGTAGCTCATGAGTCTGTTCACTGAACGTTGTTGTTGTGTGTCAGGTGTTACGCCCGTCTGCACCCACGTGCCGTCAACTGCCGCAAGAAGAAGTGTGGCCACACCAGCAATCTGCGCCCAAAGAAGAAGCTGAAGTAGATTGAAGATCTGATGTGTATCAGGAGTGACGGGGGATTCTTTGTTCAAATAAAATGACGTTGAAATCGTGCATTGAGTTTGTCTTGTCATTCACTCTGTGCGGGTTAATGTTGTGTAATATTAGTGTCATAGTTTTACCAAAGTTCTTTCATAAGTAATTTGTAGGTGTTTAGTGTCTATATACAGCTGTTTGGTATGTTCAACACTAAAAACAGACATCTAGAGGGGTGCTTAAATTTGATAAAATTGACATTAACTAGATCGACCTGCAGTTTGCAAATCTCATGGATTTTTCACCTTTCAATTTCAGAAAGTCTAAGAACTGTACAGAAAACAACGGAGTGTGAATATTAAATCGCACTGGTGAGGCAATGTGAAACAGATGCAACAATTTTTATTTAGCGATCATTCATTGTGAGACAATGTCTGTCTGTGAATACCGGCGCTTGTTGCTTTAGCTGGTCAGCACAGTAAAACTGATTCATAGTGTAGAACAATACCTAGTGTTAAAACAGTCTATTTGCACAAGCTATGCAACATGTCAAAATAAGTAGCATGCCTGCACATGCTCGCTCCTGGAGCTTTTGGGCTTGTGGCAAAATAAGGCCCTTCTATTAGTAAGACGTGTTGAAAGCAGATGCAATGGCACCTAGCGAGTCACAGGAGTTCTTGCAACAAAGCGTTTTTACATTTTTAATCTCACCAAATCATAACACAGTGTGTGTATATATAAAGCAGTATACATACTGAAGTACTGCGTGAATAAACGTAAACATAAGTTAATTTTACCCTACATCAACTGTAAGAAAGCACAAATACAAACGTGGCTTGTGCTGTTCGTGCCTGGCTAAATCAGATGATACTCTTAGAAACAGGCTGTTGGCACGTTGAATACAGCAACTCAGAGCCACATCAGTGACTTGTGCTATCAGTTAGAAATATAATGTTTACATCCACTACACCTGTAGCCTATGGCTTTATCAGGAAACTGTCTGAAGCTTTAGCGTTAGCTGCAAAAAGCAACTGCATTAATACGGAACGACAGAACTACAGACCAGATGCATTCGCGATCAGAAATCCAGTCTCAATGGAGAACTATAACTATTCTTAAATATAATTAACCCTGTAAGCTTAAGGGATTTCCTAACATCATAACAGAACAATTGTATATTTCTATCTACTTGTATATTTCTGCCCATGCAGCTATTTTAACTAATTACTGTTCTCTGTAATACGCATTCCCCAATATGAACATACGCAGGCGTATGACTGCCACACTCAAGCGGGTCTTTGGTTTACACACTCCTAGCTGTGACACGGTTAGACCGAAGATCACAGCCACTTCAGAATAAATGACAGTACATACTGATTCCAAACCAAAAACATAAAACACATGACAATAGAAACCTTTAACAATGTACAAATCAGTAAACATTGTCAAATTTTCCTCTCATCTCCCAAACGCTTGTTTGTAGCTGGAGCAAACAAAATATAAAAACTAAACGTTACATCATGATACTGTAATACGTCATTCAAAATTGAAAAAAAAAATCAAATTCAATTTTTGCAATTCAATTTTTGAATTTCAAGATTCTATCTGATTTTGTTTGACAAAAAAATCAGTTATCAGACAAAAGCAATTAGCATCGAATGTAACAGGAATAAAATACATTTTGGCTGATCTATGTTGTTCTGTATATCTTGATCATTTAAGAAAGTATCAAATAAATTGAACTTTCCCACCCATTTTTGCCTTGATTTGTCACTGTTAACTGAATCTGTTAATCTGATATGAAACATCTAGTGTGCCTCAAATAAAACGTGCTACTGTACAGACTTGTACAGCACTGGTGTTTTTAATCCGTTTTATATTGTATCAAAAATAAACCTTCCCACAATCCTGTAAAAACGTACCATCAACATCCTCCCCACTGAACTTTATTGCTATGTTTAACAAAAACATCTGGTGCAATTCGAAATAAAATGAAACAAAGCAAAGAAATGTATCGAGTGATTTTATCAGTGTGCAGCGCACAAACCCCTGCGCACAGAGACACTATTTGAAAAGCTGAGCTGTGCCCTGCAGTGGATGAGCTGTCCACAGCGGCCGTCGAGATGTCTGGTGAAAAGTCCCGTCTCCAGCCGATCCGCCCGAATCAGATTATTTACTGATCAACTTAACCAGACTCTGCCGAAGGTCATTGAGGTCAAATATCTTGACATCGAGGATCTGAATGACCCTTTGCACCTCATTCTCGGAGTGATCGCGATCTTCCAGCGCGGCCGCGAGGTTTTGCTCCGCGTTCTGCACTCTCCGCTCCAGATCCACGTTACGCATCTCCAGCTCCTGAAAGCAGAGGACGCACATGGACAAGGATCTCAAATCCATTCAGTGAATTTATGAACATCGCGATAAGTTGCAATACATTATAACCAAAGCCTTTGAATGTGTATGTTGTGCACTGCCGATTTATCACCTTAATAATACTAGGACTTAAAATAATAAAAATAAGGTTCATATTTCTGCTTTTAAAAATTTCAGGACACAGGTTCTGTCATTTCATTCTCTTTAGAATGTTCCTTTAAATTTCTCCTGGCAAATGTGGAAGAATTCAACGGTTTGATCCGTGAAACTTTTCAAAAGTGAAATGTAACGTGTGATGTTATTTATTTGACACATGCAGCACCTGTAGCCTGTGGATGGCCTCTTCTCTCTCCTGCTCCAGCTCATGGAAGTCCGATTTTTTGCTTTGAAGAATGCGAATCTCCTGAAACAGATTAAATAGGAGGGGTTATTTGACCCCATTCAAACAGGTACATGTTTCCTGTGTTCTTCGGTTCTAGACGTGATGAAGGCTGCAGGCCACGCCCTTCCGTCATGCTGACCACTGAGTGTTTGTTCTCACCTCATCCTTTGCCTTTAGTAAGTTCTCCAGCTCCTCCAGGGACTGAGTGAGTTCATCTTTTAACATGTCGCTGGGCCCTTGACCCCCATGAGCCTCCAGTTCTGCTACCTGCAAACCAACACACAAAAACACACACACACACACACACACACACACACACCACACACACACACACCACACACACACCACACACCACACCACACACCACACACACACACCACACACACACCACACACCACACACACACCACACACCACACACACACAGACACACACACACACACACACACACACACACAGACACACACACAGATGTGGTCAGAGGGAGGTATGCTATGGTGATCGAATGCTTTAATAAATTGTGTCTGTAAGTATAGAGCCCCTCCATCAAAGTTGTGTTTATCTATCATACGAATTTCAGTTCCAATTTGGACTTAAGTCACATGTTACGAAATAAATGACTTCTTGACTTAAACAGACTTAGACTTAAACAATCACCTTCATTTTGCCTCAAAATCAGAGACTTGTAAAAAAACACAAGCCAGAAGGATGTTTAAATGCATTTTTATACAATGTCAGTTTTTGTAACGAGCGGGAATGAGTTAAGGAGTTATTATTATTATATAACAGTTATTATTAAAGGTCTGTGTAGCGTTTTGAGGTTTGGAAAGAAGAAATGACTCATCGCCACTCTGTCTGTTTCTTCACGAACACACAATCTGTTCTTTTTACTTCATCTGATCCGTAAAATCATTTTATCACTTCAAACAGACGCATCACACAGAATCTCAAGCAGAATAAACACCATAAAGTTTTACCGTTGACCTACATACACAAACTATGATCAAGCACTGTATTAGAATAATTACAGTTGACAGTTAAGGCTTCTTTCAACCTGGACTGATGCGATACGTTTTTAAAAAGCCGTTTTCCTGTCTTTAATGAAAGACAAACACGACATGAAGTAATAAAATTACAGACAATCAGATTTATGCGGTGGGAGATTTTTGACCAATGAGATTTCACTCCGGTTGGTATTAGAAATCAAGGGACGTATAAACATTCTCGCCTCATCAAGCGTTATCTGTCAGGGCTGATGATTTAGTCATCGCTGATTTCTGTCACTTGTGAAACATTAAGAAAATCTGAGGAGCAACATTAACAGACTGATGTTACAGTTAATGTGAAACTATATTCACAGCCCATTTTATAGTGGAATAACTGGCTGAACTGTACATAATAAGACCTGGACCTGTTTTTTTTAATGTGTCACTATATTTGTGAGGACAAAAAAACTGGCCCTCCCTCACAAGTACAGTTAAACCCGTACATGCTCATATACATACATACATACATACAAGCACACACACACGCGTTTGTGTAAACTAACCGCACCCCTAGACCTAACACTCATGTTAACACCATAACACCAAACATGTGCTTGACATTAGATTTTAGGATAAACATGATTTATGAGCCTTTTAATATAGTGAGGACCAATAACATTTTGTGTGTGTGTGTGTGTGTGTTTATAGATAAACCTGTACACACACACGCGGTCACACACAAACACGTTCACACACGTTCGCTCAGGAGAAAAAGGAACACCTCCTAAAGGTCTCTGCCACTCGGAGTGCCGTAAGAGAGACAGGCTTATTTTTAACCGTGTAAAGTGCAAAAAAGTTTCCCAAATGAGGGTCTGGCAGCTCCCCCTGGTGATATTTCATTTCTCCTAACTGGGCCATTGAAAGTAGGATATTGCTGTCCTACAAACCACCCCAAGTCTCGCTTTCTTTCAGTCTTACTCTAGGTCTCTCTCTCTCTCTCTCTCTCTCTCCCTCACCAGTCCCATGAGACATGAACCATTTTCAACCACCTGGTCGCCCGTTCTCTGCTGAAAGAGAGAGAGGTCTAACTCGTACGCTCATCATGTTCCTGGTTGCTAAGTGATAACGAGAGCACACAGTGAGAACTCTGACGATCGCAAGCTCATTTTGGATCAATAAGGTCACAGAATGTGTAGAAATTTCATTTGCTTCTCGTGTAAATCGGTGCCTTACTTTCTTTTTCGGATCTCCTTTGCCAAAAACGGTCTTAGCATTAGCTTCAGACGTGCCAGCAAGACGTAACGTAGATTTAAAAGTCAACAAGGAGCCCAAATTTCCTTGAACAGGAAGGTACTTTTTTTGGCAGTGCAGAATTTGTTCACAAAATGTTCTGTTGTTTACATGTACCAAATGTCTTTGTGTTTGGAGGTTATTTCGTTAGGGCAACACCCACAGTTTTAAATGGCTTATATCTTCAAAAAGGTTTGAGGAATTAAAATTGTTTTTGAACTTTTTGTCAGGAAGGCAATACCAAATTGGATAAACAACCTGGTTTTATATTTGTTTTATAGATGGAAACACAAAACCAGCATTTTTCAGAGAAAAGGACTAAACTGATTGGACGGTTCTGTAGTGATCAGTGAAACAGTGTTTTTTGTCAGTGTGTGTATGGACAAAATGAGACCTGGTCTCGTAATCTGTCCGTTTCTTCCTGATACGCCACCAGCTGCTTCTTCCACTGTTCCACGTTAGCGTTAGCCTCGTGTAGCGCCGCCACAAGTTTAGCATTACTGTCCTGTAGAGTGAAAAGCTCCACCTCTAGATTCATCTCACAGATTGACCTACAGAGAGAGAGAGAGAGAAAAAGAGAGAGAGAGAGAGAGAGACAGAGAGGTACACATTTTATCAGCTTGTGTGTTCCCCAGGAATCGTACCCACAGCTCTGTCAACTGAGCTACAGAAGCAGTTGTTACATAACAGTTCTGTGTGCATATTAACCGTTACAGATGTCAGACCAGCATCTTGTACTGAATGTTTCCCTGTAATTTTCTGTCTCAACTGCACTGTTTTGTGCATCACATGTTCTCAGAAAGCAGAAAGGTTCAGTTCTTCGAGGTGGAGTGCCGCCCCGTGCAAATGTTCCTCCTGTGTTACTTGAACAGGAACTATTCAAACACTCACCATAGCAACGCTGTTAAAATGAGTTCAGTAATAAAGAGCTAGCATGAAGAAATGGGGTGATGATTGAAGGACATGTTGATTCGTGTGTGTGTTACTCATCTGATCTTAATGGCACATCTCTTTGTTTCTTTCTTTGTGCACTGTAACACATCTGAACCCATCAGAGCCACTTTAATAATAGAAAAACACCAAAATAGCAAAGCAAACGACAACCTGGTTTTTACATATTCTGAAAACACTGTACGTGTTGCGTGTTCGTGCCAAATATTCAGAATGTGCTGCTGTTGTGTTAACGTCAAAAGATCCCGTCCCAGGTCTCTGTGATGTATCTCTAGATAAAGTTCGAGTCCTTCTTTCAATGCAAATCTGTACGTTTTTTTTAACTGATTTTATTGTAGGTCATGTGACAATCTGAAGCTAGTAATAGATAACTAGTATTATTAACTAATTAACTAGTAATAGATAGTATGTGCCTTGGCAAACACTGGTACAGACAGGAAAATGATAAAACCATTAAAGTGTGATTACGGGAGGTTACACACTTGGTAAGCTTTGGCCAGCAGAGAAGCTAGTCTTACCCCTCTGACAGCATCTTTTTAATGCGCTCTTTCTCTGAAGACAGTGTGATGTCAGCACTCTGACTCCTGAAGAGTTTGTCCTCTGGTCCATTTACACACATCACAGGAGGAGACTGTAACTCATCAGACAGATCCTACAACACACACAAACACACACACACAGTTATCAGACAGACCCTACAACACACACAAACACACGCACAGTTATCACAGACCCTACAACACACACAAACACACACACTGTTATCATACAGATCCTACAACACACACAAACACATGCACAGTTATCAGACAGATCCTACAACACATGCAGACACACGCAGTTATCAGACAGACCCTACAACACACACGCACAGTTATCAGACAGACCCTACAACACACACACACACCAGACACACACACCTAAATAGGGACATTGCACAGACCTCTGTTGTTTTTATACACAACTACCAAAAAACTGTGTATTTCACTTTATAAAAACTATTTAAAAACCATTTACTTCATATAAAGTAAATCCCGCCCACATACTGGGTTTTCATGTTTAAAGGGGATGTTCCACAGACATGTTACTCTATATTCTACTCCCCCCACACTAACACTAAACCCAACCCTCACAGAAAACCTGCTGCTATTCTACATTTGTAACAAAACAAATACTATGAGCTGCTCAGGAACATTATGTGTGTGTTACAGTGTTGATAAACTCAGCACTTCTCTCCTCAGATCTTCTACTCAACACCACAGATGGTGAAACATCTGCAGCTGCCCTCATGTTTACACACCAGCTCAATGTCAAACTCACCTGAGAGAACTGACAGCGTCCGGTTGGACAGCATTGGAGGAAAACCACACAAGATTTAATATTTCATTATCTGTGGATATTGTAATGCAATGTTTCACCTTGTGTTTTTTTTGCAGGTCAGACATTTATAAAAATGTACATTTCCCCATGTTATCTTTACTGAGATTATTCTCAATGGTGATTCTCAGTACTCAAATACAGTAATTTTGTTTACTGTATTAAAACTATAATACATCATTTATCATTTAAATACAAAGGTTTTTATTACAATAAAGGAAGGTGTTTAGTTTAAAAAAAAACACTGCAGCCAGACACTCTGATTGGTGCATCAGAGCCAATGGCTGCTCATCAGTGGTCAGCCAGTCATTCTGATTGGTTAAACCACACCTGAAGAGCTGTTGACCTGAAAAACAAACAGCTCCAGATCATACAAGAGACAGACAGAGAGAAAAACAGAGAGACGAGAGAGAGACACACACACAAAGACAGAGAGATTAAAAAGAGACAGAGAGACACACAGAGAGAGAGAGAGAGAGAGAGAGAGAGAGAGAGTGCGACAGAGAGTGAGAAAGAAGAGGAGAGAGAGAACAGGACAGCTATGGATAATTTTATCACTGCCCTAGTTCTTCTGTCACTTCCCAATGAGATGAATGACCCAGCTCATCCTGATTCAATCTCTCTCTCTCTCTCTCTCCCTCCCTCTCTCTTTCTCTCTCTCGAGGTGGGTCTGGGATTACAGTAACCCCTTCATCTGCCACAGGGACAAAAGATCCGTGTGCTGCAGCAAAGCTACTTTTATTTTTGACAACAGCAAAAAAAAGTCATCTTAAACTGGCCAAGAACCGCCCGCTTAGGAACTCTAACACGTAAGTGATGGATCACGGCTGACGATTTGTTTTGGATGGAGTTCTTACTGTCACACTGCTACAGACGGCTGTCAGTGAGGATATCACAATTATTATATTTATTATATATATATACTATATATATACACAATATATACACAAATTATTATATATAAATGATTAAGATGATGTTTTATCATATTTTATGTTATATTATTATTATATTATGAAAAAAAACTCTCCAATTTCATCCATTAATAATAATAACTTGTGTCGCTCCATCAGTTTAAGTCTGTGGGATTCATCCTTCACCTGTTTTACAAAACCGTCAATATGAGTGACAGACCCTCACCAAACACGTTTATTAATCTAGTCTTCACTTCACAGAAAGAGAGATGGAACGTGCATGCATGCATGCGTGTGCATGTGTTGAGATGATGTCACACCTGGGGAGCTGCGATACTGAGCGCCGCGTTGCTCAGCTCCATCTTATCCTGCGACTTCTCTCTGGCCAGACGCGCAGCTTCTTTGACCTCTTTAAAACGCTCAGCAAACTACAAGCAAACCAAACGCATTATGTGTTAAAGAACAGTACAGCAGATCTTTACAAGATCTGCAAAAGATCAAAACATTAATCCACCTACAAGCTGAAAGAATACTTTCCCTCTCAGGTCAGACTCTGGGTTTTAGGACCTGTGGGGGACCTGTGAAGACCTCTAGCTGTTGTGTTACTGTGGTGGTAACAAACCTCAGAACCTGACAGTTTCCCTCAAACATCTCTGCCATTACATCACACGGTTTAAATAAAAACTACAACTAGACTCTAGTGGTTTATGCTGATGCGCCATCAATGCTAATGTCTGTTTTGTTGGCCCTTCCAGCAGCAGTGACAGAGTGTGTGTGTGTTGTGTCAGAACTGCATCCTGCAGTAGAAGCAGAACATGCTTGTGTACAGTGTGGTTTTGGGTTTTAAAGGAATGATGCATTATGGGGTGTTAGATCATGGTCCTGATGTCCACACCTGATGTAGCTGCTGCTCTGTGGCGAACCCGAGACCATACACGGTGTTAGCTCTGCTGTCGGCCCACTGGCCAAACTTCTGTGAGGTCCTCGTGAAGGTCATGTTGGGAGTGACAGTGCTGTTGATAATCGCCTGCAGAGAGAGAGACAGAGACAGAGACAGAGACAGAGAGAGAGAGAGAGAGACATCAGTCACACATAACCTGCTTTAAAGCACTGTAAAAATGCTCGACCAGCTCACTTTTGCTCTACACATCAGAGGGACACATTTTTTATTGAATAATCATTTCAAGCTTTATCAATAATACAGGCTGCACATTCCTCCTTTTAAACCACTTGTCTTCACTTTTAGATTTAATTTTTATGCGCATTACTGTACACGTAATTTATTGCAAATTGTAGATACAGACGAACTTGTTAACAAATAAGTCTACTGTAGCATGCAAGCGGTTTTCCTGAAGTGATTCATAACTGCAGTTTACACACTTGAGTTTGTGTTTATGGCCGGGCTTGTGTTTACGGTTACCAGTTGGACTGGATAAAATCATTTACTGGGTGTCAGACAGTTTTATGTGCCATCAGCATCTAAAGCGTCTCATGATTTTTATTAAAGCCCCAACAAACCACTAAAGCTGTAAAAGGAAGCCCAATATTATCAGTTAGATCCCTCACAGTTTGCTGCCTCCCTCTCTCTCTCTCTCTCTCTCTCTCTCTCTCTCTCTCGAATGGCCCCAGCTTGCATGACCGGTAAAGTCATGTGACTGCGGATTACCGTGGTGACAGCCCGAATAATAGTTGTACAGGAGTCGTGACAGTGAGGTCATCACATGATCTAAATGTGGGTCAGATGAGAGGCGATGGATCAAATCAAGACGGTCCAATAATCCCCCCCCACGCACAGCTTTCATTCACGAGTTCAACATTCATTTTTCGGTCCCTGTATCATACACACAAAGCCGTAAAGCTGTAATCAGGATGTTGTGAACGCCACCGATTCACAGGTAAATTTAAATACAAACGTACAAAACCAGCTTCCTAGCTTTTGTGTATATTGGAGTTTGACATAAAAACATAAGAATTCACTACTGTAAACTCGTCGTGGAGGTTTTTTCTGTGCTTAGCGTTTATAGCTTTCATTTGATTGGACGATGAAAAAACGACAAAAAAATAACACACAGTGAGAGGGGAGAAAAGGAGTCGGAAAATGACGACAAGCCGAAGACTGTTGACGACACGCAGCCCAGTTGTCTAATGGCACAGATGGTCACTGAGTTACTGAGGCTATGCAGTTCATACCTTCATTTGTACGGGCTCAGCGGAAACACGAATCACAAAATGAATAAAAATCTTTTTGCAGTTGTGTTATCATCTTATATAAATCTAATATCCATATAAAAACCGAGCACTTACATTTGGCTAAACATTAAAGCAAAGATAAACCAGACTTATTTTGCTCATCTGAACATTCTGTTCTGAATATTGTGCCTGCAATCTGTGCAGACAGACGAAATCTGCAAACGAAATCTGCATTTTCTTTTCTTCTATGAATGAAAATGAATATAGGGCAAAAAGCACGACAATCTTTCTGTAAACAAGGGCTGTTTTCGTTTGCAGCTGAAAGATTCTGCCTCCAAAACACAGAAAACACAGCACGCATTAACAGTACTCAACCGTAAGCAAAGGTACAATTCATAGAGCATCACTGTTCATTAACTCAGTGTCCTCTGAACAGCACTGAGACGGTTACATAAACTGCGATTGGTCTCTTAACAGGTTAGTCAAAAACAGTCTCTTCCTGTCTAAGTACGCAATTCGTGGCCAGAAAAGTGAGCTTATAAGGACAAAAGTCTGGCACTGTGACATAAGGGGTGGCCTAACTTACCCACTGCCTCATCTTACCCCAGCCTGCCATGCCCAAGGTCACCCGTGACCTGCTGTATGTCACCCACAGCGATCAACACTGTGTTTCCGTTTGGCTGAGCCGGTTGGGCAGGTCTGAGTCTCTCCATTAACGTGTATTGATTATTACACATAAGATGCAAGTCATGTTTCTTTGCGCTGACGGCTGGAATTTCTTTTCATTATAGAGCTGCTCTCTGCCTAAAAGCTACTTAAAGACTCGGGCGTTGCCAGATGTCTCTCAGATATCAGGTGTGGGGCGATTAACCTTCACTTCTGTGAAAATCCTCATGAGGAGTATTTGGTTGCGGTTCTAATCGCATTTCGTCAATAATCACAATCTGAAAGGTTGTAGCTGGCTGCGAGATGCTTTTATCACATCATACGGTCAGACTTCCTCTTTGCAGAAGTCTGATGGATTTCCTGGCACACGGTCCCTGTGCACTAATAACCAAGCGGCTCACTGTGAGGGTTTGTGTCGCTTTAGGGCACGCTCCACATGGTCTTTTACGGGCTGCGTACGTACATTGTGGAAAGAACACACATTTGCTGCATGCAAAGGGCAGATGACCTTCTGCAGAGCCAAAATGTACAGCGTAGAGAGAGGTCATCCAGTACAGAACACAGAAGCATCCCACAATGCAATGCGTTAGACGTGACCTTCCATTTCTAGTGTTATAAATACAGCTGACACAATATACATATTGCAAACAATTTACTTACGGAATTTTGCGGAAAAACATACTCTCAGATTTTCTCTCAGATAACTTCTCTCAAATAACACTGCTCTAATTATGTAATAATCCAATAATGTTAAAGTCACCTGACACTGACAGGGTCACAGATATGAGAACCTTATGAAAGAGTTCAAGTTCCTCAGATATCATTACAGGAACATACTGAAGAACTCAAAGAACGCCGATCAAACTGGCTTCGAACTGGAAAGCAGATGCTCACCTTGGTCCCTCCCACGCTGATGATGCGGTAGGCGTGTCTGTTCGCATCGTAGAAGAATGAGACAGTGACCGCATGCTTGCTGGCTGGAATCCAGTTGCGTTTGGTGGCCGGATCGATCTGGAACACATGAGCTCTCGTGCTGAAGATCGGCTGTTCTCTACAACACAAACACCAGACGCTAAAATGAGTGTCTGTTCACACTAATGTCTGGATTATCATTTAGCAACACATTTTTCACATTTAAATATATTAACCACTGTATCATCATATTAACAAATACGTATGAAAAAGTTATATAATTATTTTGTGTGTGTGTTTTAAAATTTTAAGTCACCAGCCCTGAACTTTATTAGCACACGACATAATGATGTCATGCGTGTCTGTGCACAACTGTGTGTCTTTGTCATCATCTCGTCTCAAGGGTTGTGATTTGTAATGTGCTTTATGGTAACAAGCAATCAGACGAGAATCCCTGACAGACACAGAAACTCTCTGTGGAGTGATGACAAAACCCCAATGTGCTACAGTCAGCTCATCACATCACAGCTCAAAACCTCCGACCCCTGACAGCTTCATTTTGACCCTGCTTGATTCTGGCCCATCTGATGTAACGTCAGGTGGATATTTTACTTGCACAAAGAGGAGTGTCCGGAAAGGTCGGATTTCAAAGATATAAAATTCAATAACTGTAATGGAACGCCAGAGAGCAAATCGGAAGGCAGAGTATCGCTGTTGAAAGACTATCCGCATTAATACCTGACAACTTCCCATCATGCCCTTTTCAAAAACGATCGTGGATGAGACACAACCATCATTACCATATTCCAGCAGTAAAGAAGGTCGTTCAAAAGGAAAACATCTGCTGTTTCGGCTACACCATTAGATGTTTGATCCTGCTGGGTTGTAGATCTAATGACCGCTGCTCTGAGAAACGTCTGACCTTTCATTTCTGGTTGATTGGAAAATATTAAGAATGTAACGCACAGTCGGTCATTATTGTGAAATAAACAGGCTGATGAGATCTCGCATCATTCTGAAAGGGTTTATAATGACCGTCTCGCTGTACATTATCTCTGTTATTACACACCTGGAAGAGTCTTGTCCTAAAGCAAGTATCAATTATTTTCCAGAATGAACTGAAGTGTTAGTCCAGAATCTAATCTGAATGAACTTTTCATATTCCTCCGGCACATTATTTGTTCAAATAAAGCCAATATGGTTCATGTTTCAGGCTCATTGTACATTTTCTGAGATCTGAATGAAATGGACATCTTTCATAACACATGCTGAGAGTCGAAGTGAGACCGGAAGAGAGACTAAACTTCATTCAGCCATCTGTTGTTGAACCCTGTTTGGAATTTTTGACGACAGGCTACCACACAGTAACATTTAAAATTGTGCACATCATCATCAGCTATTTGGGAAAGACAGAGGGACAGTCAGATATAATCAGTCAACGTCATTAAAAGTATTAGTAAGGATCTCTCATCAACCAAGCGGTTTTTAATGCTAGGATAACCCGTGACACTCATACAAACCTGCTGACATGTTGTGGCAGATTTATGAGTCGGTCAAATAGCAAGAAACACTATACGTCCCACAAGTCAGTTTTTGACATGTTTTATATTTGTTTGAAAATATTGTATAGTCAAACCTGCACACACACACACACACCCACACGCACCCACACGCAATCTATCTGTCCAATCTTTTTCTTATCTCTCAACATCTAACAGTGATCAACCAATACACACGCATGCTCTGTGATCAGCAGGTAAATTATGGACAGCAGGAGTGCCGAGATCATTTTCTTCCCAGCACCCTCACGACGCCATGATACAGGAGCACTGAGCTTCTTATAGCCTGCCCTGAATTCCCAGAATTCCATGGGGTAACTCTCCTGGCTTTCCACATCACCCACCTCCTCTGACAGCCCCTGATTCCAGCCCTGTGTGATCCCATTTTACATTGTACAGAGTTATGTTTGCAATCACTGCCTTTTCAAATGAGACGTGGACAGAACACACAGTATTTACCTCAAGACATCATCAAACTTCATGCGATTTACAAGTTTCTGGTGATTTGATAAAAAAAATGGTCCTCAAAATATCTCATCAGAATGTAATTATGTTCACCCGCAATACAGGAAAGACTGGCGGAAAACAGCCGTTTTTTTTAACTTGGATATTCAGTTTCACTCAGAAATATTGCGTTACACAGGTAAAATGGGTCGCTAATTCCAATTCTTGCTCTGACTGGAAAATGTGTGTTAAGTAGAGACAACCATTGTCTCCACTTCATAAACACAAGACCATTAAAACCATTAGACATGGTTACATCCTGCACCGTGTGTGTGTGTGTGTGTGTGTGTGTGTGTTAAACCGATCACTCAACCCTCAGGCAGTCCATTTGCATCTTAGCTCTTATTGCCTTTGCTCTTATTTGCAAGACCGTTTATCTAATGAAGCAATAACTACACAGTGTTACTGAGAAATTGCTGTCAGTCTGCGGTACGGCCAGTATATGAGAAAGGAAGAAACAACGTGCTCTGTGCGATACACGGAGGTTTACAATGAAAATTAAAGCATTCCATTTGAAAACATTCGGTGAGGAAAACATGGTTTGTGTAAAACAAACGGTCAGTACACGAGCTTAGACTCTCTCATCCTTTTATTTTCATTATTTATCATGTTAAGAGAAAAGCAAAACTCATAATACTGTGTGTATTTACAGTCACACTGATGGATTCAGTCCATGGTTCCGGAGGAAAACGCGGAACGCCACACTTCAACTAACAAGAAGGTTTTGAACACAAGTCCTGTGCAGACTTATTTATTATCACCCACTGCTACAATTTGAAAATCAAATGGAGGGTGTATAAAAATGACTGACAGGCCAGAAATGGCCAGTCAGTCACTATGTAAACAGCCCTTGCTGTGGGGTGCCTGCCATGAGACTAAGGTGTCGGGGGGATTTTTTTTAGCATGTTCAGGGGCAGATAATTACTAGCTTTAGTCAAAAGTGCTCCACCCCCGAGTCTCTGATATTCTGCTTCTGCATATGACTCACGTCATTGTTAATCTATGAGATTCAAGCTTCATTATCCACAGGGTGAAAATTGCACACCAATTGCTTTGAAAAGTAACCACGCTCCTGTCCTGAACAAGCTCAGTGATTCGAGGTTTTATTTATCTCTGTGGAACAAGTTACATGTGAGTTGCAAACCTTAAATTTTTGGTTATAAATGAACAAAAATCAGTGCTTGAGCAAGTACACAACAGATACACCCGTAAACAAAAAGATGTAGCAACTATCTTGCGTGTGTGGGGGCTGAGCTTTGTAGTTTGTTCCTACAGCAGTTGCTTATCATTTAAACTTGTCATTCACAATAAAGCTGCAATTTGCCTTTTTTTTTGCTAAAACAAATCAAACGTCACTGAGCAAGTACATGGAAATGTCAGTTTGGCTTCATCTGACTTCAACAGACGACAAGAAAAGTACATAAAGTAACCTGCCATTTTATGTTTCAATTAACAGAGGCAGAAGTTATGGATTGCTTTAAACGCAGGGTAGGTGATCGTTTCCAGAAACATTTTTGGTTATGCGGTTAAAAACTAAAGTGGTATAAATGTATTTATACATTTATAGATCTTCTGTGGAAAGAGCAGGACTGTAAAATGCATTCAGTCTGAATGCAATGATAGGATGTCCTACTTGTCTGTCAAAATACGTATGTGCAGTGTTGGAGGAGGCGTGTCTTTGGAGAGCGCTCAATGCTAGGTTTCTATTGCTTATACGAGTAACTTGCAATTTTATGTTTTCAACAGGGATGGCGATACAGAGGCCAGTTAAAGATTGCAGCTTTAATATTTATTATAAATTTAATACGTAATGAAATAAACACTCTTAGCCCCTGACTGAAAAACAGTAATGTTACACCTTGGCTAACATCATGACTTGCATATTTCAGATAGTAAACTCAGTTTTTACTACAGCAGATACCACCAAAACTCCTAAATCAAGCTACTGAAATGTTCAGCTTTACATCTGAGGAGCAATTTTTTCCTCAGCAACTACAACAGCTACACACAGACATCATTTCATATCTCTAAGAAGGAAATGCTTCCACTTGTGATGTGTTAGTACATTTACAACAACATCAACGGAGTACATTCTCGTACAAACATTGTTTAAAATAACACAATAAATTGTACATTTTGACTAGAAACTCGTGTTAAGACTGTAAATGGAGTTGATTTAAATGACACATTGACTGAGTCTCAAAGCGAAGCATCGTTTGAAGGACACCGTTTGGAGGCGGAAATGAGGCCATTCGCGTTACCGGCGCTCTGGAAGTCTGAGCTAATTATCTCCAGCATCACTGCACACTCAAACCCACCGCTGCTGATTTAACCCACTGCAACACTGCAGAAGGTCGAACTACATCAACAGCTCCACAATGAGCCGTAAAGAAACCAGCACACTGGATCCACACACTTGAGATGCAACAGACCAT
Source organism: Botia kubotai (assembly GCA_036877585.1). NCBI lineage: Eukaryota > Metazoa > Chordata > Actinopteri > Cypriniformes > Botiidae > Botia > Botia kubotai. The sequence continues at coordinate 363 of JAZGTI010008363.1, read as the reverse complement.
ACCTTGTGCAGTAGTCATGGCAACAGGAAAAAACAATACAGGCTGTTTCATAAACAAAATCCCATGACCTTTTTTTGCAGCAGTCTGTGCGTGCGTGTGTGTGTGAGTTGAAGCATTTTTTGGCATCGTTTTAGCGGTCATATAGCGCAAGAAGAAATCTCATCTGATCCATGCTAACAATAATATCATTTCCATAAAAATGTGCCACCAACAGCGAGGTAATGGAGTCATTTTGTGGAACAGGTTCCCTTCAGTCCTGATTCTGTATTTTTAAGGTTCTTTTATCCACAGAACTATTTTTAAGGTTCTGTGGATAAATACAGACTTTCCTGTAGCTCAGTGGTTAGAGCACGGCGTTAACAA
>JAZGTI010008362.1:0-20252 GCA_036877585.1 Botia kubotai | reverse complement strand
TTAAGTTGGTGGTTTCTGATCTCCAATCGCTTCACCTTCTCCAGGTAAGTAGCAAGGCGGTCATTCAGAATCTGCAGCTGCTGTTTTTCATTGACGATGTGTGCCACGCTGTCCATGAAAGAACCTCCACCCATCTTCAAACCAGCTGATAGGGAACCTCCACCCAGATGACAGAGACCTTCCACTCACTGCCCCCAAACCAACGCCAAACCCAGACCCTAAACCTATCCCAGCACTGCTGTGCAGACCGCTGGACATCACCAACTGACTGTATGACTGACTAATTCCACATCCAACTCCTCCACTTCCAAAGCTAGAATAACTCATAGGAGTCAGGAAACGGCTACTGTAGGACCTCACAGAACCAGTAGAAGACCACAGTGAGCAGTAATGATGTCAGTGGTGGGTGTTGGGGGTCTTCCAGGCTATGGTTGATGCGTAGGAAAGTTTACAGTGTTTTATATCTAGTCTGCTTGGATTAGGGTTTTTTACTTCAATAATATCAACAATTTACTTCAAATGAAATGATAACATGCAAATATTTGAAAATTAGTTTGTTAAAGAACAGGGAGAAAAGTGAGAAGCCTTTTTTTTCCTTTGAGAGGGAACTGAAACAGTAGTTAGAATTCAACTTGTGAAACTACAAAGACTCACAGATGTGTGATTTAAATGTGTTCAAACAAACAAATGTAGATGTAGAACAAGTGGTCAAAAAGGTTGCTGACCATTAGTCCACATTTTAGGCCTCTAATTCTGTACAAATGCAAAAGTATATCAGCGTACAATATATCAGTTAATACCGAATCATGCTTCATGAGTATTGCTATTAATACTAACATTAACAGACATGTTTACCAATTAAAACGTACGTCATCTTCCTCGTCTCCCTGCTCTTTATGTGTCATGTTACAATTTATTCACTAACAAGGCAAATTAGGTCTAAATTAGGCAAACGAGTCTCATCATTTAAAGTATATGTAATAAACAAATCTATGAGCTGTGAGCAATGTTACCCTGTGTGTGTGTATGTTTGTGTGTGTGTGTGTGTTTGTGTTTGTGTGTGTGTGTTTGTATGTGTGTTTGTTTGTGTGTGTGTGTGTGTGTGTGTTTGTGTGTGTGTGTGTGTTTGTGTGTGTGTGTGTTTGTATGTGTGTGTGTGTGTGTGTGTGTGTGTGTGGGAAACCATGTATATCACTGTTCTCATCAGCAGGGGTGATGTTTTGTATGGTGACATTTATCATGTTCAGATACTTTTTGAATTTATGTACATGTATGCGCACACACACACACACACATAAGAAGTAATTCCACTGTAGCTCCCGAGGAGCAAATGGGGTTAAGGTGGGGTTAAGGTCATCTCAGTTGTTTCCTGCTGGCATTGATACGGCGACCTTCAGGTCACATTTCCACATGATTTGGTTGTTCATGTCTTAAGGGTTATGGTTGGCTTGTCTAAACGTTCACTTTAGTTCTCCAGAAAACCAATGAGAGATTTGCTTCTCACAACTCATATCTCACCTTAAATTACATTTAAATTTACAACAAAATATTCGGAAACCATCACACTTCACAGTCATAATGATATAGACAGTGCTATATACACAGTGGCTGCAGAGTCAAAATACAGCAAATAATTTTAATCTCCAGTTTGACTATCTGACAAAATCATCTTGTGGGGATGTGATGTGGGCTGATGTCATCAATAATTTAATATTCACTAATAACAATTAATAACAATTAATATTTCTGACAATAATCAGAATGACAACATGGTCAAACCTCTTCACTCCTGTTTAACTGCAATTTTCTATCAATCACAAATAACTCACAACACAGAATATAAAATGTAAACGCAGTAGTGCTGTTTGGTACCACTGTTGTAATTTACCTACTTTAAATGCAAACTGCAGTCCGATAGACTATTCTATCAAAACTACTGCATTAAGTGTAACATCATTTCTTTTTCAAACACAAACTGACTGACTGAATGACCGACGTGAACAAACAACAAATAATATGATTCCATGAACTGACGGGATTCACACAGCTTTTAGCGTCTGTCTCTATGAATCCCATACACAGCACATCCAGAATGTGATGCTTGATTAAAACAGAACTGTGTGTGAACATAATCTCATTTATTGCTTTAAAAAGCAGTCACACAGTTGTGTTCTGCTGCTGTGTTTATTTCCCTGCATCCCATCAAAACCATCCTTGGAACAAAGGATGTCCCACTGCTGAAGATACAGACCATATAAGCCATTAACATCATTATACAATTATTATGCAAACCGAATAGCAACTACAACTGATTCATCTTATAAAGACTGCTTTGATTAATCCATAATCGGTTGAACAAAACCTTCTTGGACGGAGTTTAATTGTCAGTTAAATCTCACACACACACACTCTGATGTTTCAGAGTCTGGATGGTCAGTCATTTATTCCACATCAGAAACACAGATAGACTTACACAAGGGAAAATGGCACAACTGTGTCTGGGAGAAATATAAAAGGAAATGTTGTTTAGTCAGTCTGAGACTAGATAATGAAATTCATAAATTAATAAATTAATTTATGTTCAGATTCAGGGAAATTCTATCAAACTTTTCATCTTTATACATTGTAAGAATTCTATCAAAAACAAATGGTTGGTGCTCTATTAATGTTTCTATCCAATAAGATATTTGGTACAGAGATATTTGGACTGTACCAAACATGCAAATAGAGATGTGATTTCCTTTTTATCATTACCCTTTTAATAAAAACTAAAGGGCAAGTCCATGGCGTTTGTTCCTGGTCATGCAGAGAGAAAAATGGTTCGTCATACAGTTAATTTGACTATTCACTTCATTATGGAGGCTGTTGCTGACTAAAGGTTAGTGTTTGTGCTGGTACAGTGTTTATTTAGAGAAATGATGTGGGATGTGTACTTTATTTTAATTGCGTGGGAAAGATGATTTTAGTTTATAAATCCTGACAAGATTTATGTTATTCGGGTGGGAGTGGTCACTCTGGTGGGAGGGGTTTATTTGGGTGTGGCTGCTTTTTTGGGTGTGCCATGTTTCTTGGCATGCCACAGCTGAGCGGGAATAGTGAAAGCATCGACACTCATGCTCAGGGTACGACATGGAAGCACATTGAACTGCTTCCTGTCTGAGCTATATTTAAAGATGGCCTCCACAGCTGATGAATAAATGACACGTGGGCCAACACCACAGAGCCGATGTAGTTCCTCAGACTGGCCATCCAGAGTGTAAATAGCACGAAACTGACAGTTGGAATCCCGCAGGAGGATCAGGAAATGACTGGCTGAGCTCTTCTCCATCTCCTACAATCAGAGAACAGAGAGGAACTGTGATATAGCTGCTGTGATATAGCTGCTGTGATATAGCTGCTGTGAGAATGTGCATGAGAGAGTGACTGATAGAGGGAGGAATGACACACCTCAATCATCTTGTTTTTCTGAAATTCATTGACTTTGCCAGCGAGGCAGCAGCGTGAGAGAGCGTTGTGAATTATGAACTTGTTCGATTTAAAACTGGGTTCCTTAAACAATTTAGGACCTAAAACAGATCAAACTTCACATGTGAGTGAACAGGCCACTGCTGAACAGCACATAAATCAGATGAGATTCTAACTATAGCCAACATGTGGTGACAGTTAGTCTATGACATCACATGATTATGTTGGTCTGGCAGAGTCAACATTCTTTTACTGGAAAAACTTGGATTAGGGTCAAAACCCCCAATATTAATAACTTATTAATTAACTTATTGATAACGTATCAAAGCATTTTAATCTAAGCCTGGTCCCTGATGTAGTGTGCTGTATGTTTTAACTGTTCAGTTTTTCTATTGCAGGTCAGTGGAGTGTTTACATGCTTTGATATTCTCTTGATCTGAACCCTCAGGCAGCAAGTGTCAGGTCTGTTTCGATTTCTTGTCCTGTACTATTACTGTATCTATAATCACTGTTCACTCTGCACTTATTCTCTGTTATTGATCTTAAAAGTGTTTACCCGTGTATTCATGGGTGGAGGCTGGAGAGGAGGCGCTGGAGCCGTTTTCCCAGTCTTTCTCACCATTGTAATTGGCCAGCTGCCCTGATGACCTCACCTTTGAAGGCGAACTTGAACTGCTGAAAAATAAAAAAATAAAGATTAAAGTCGAGCATGCAGGAAATAACTCAAGATGCACATGGAAAGTAATAACGTTACACTACCTGACTAGTGTATCTGCTAGTAGAGATCCACTGTCCTTCTGGTTACATGCAGCTGAGTGAGTTAACACAACTGATTTTAGGTCCTAATAATGAAACCATCTGCTGCTGGAATTATTTAAAGGTCTTGATGTAAATGTCTTAAAATCGCTTGTTTTCTGAATCACTAGCAGCAACAGAAATGCAAATATAATGACTGTTTTCAAAACAGTTGTGTTGGATACTAAGTAACAAAGCGGCAACAGTACTTAGCTGTTTTCAAAATACTGTAGCTTTTCCAATAACAAGTTTTTCCTTATTTTTAAGTAAATTCGTTCTTTAAGTAGTATAGTTTCAAAGATTTTACTATAGTTTTACTAGGATGGGCAGCTCTAATAGATAGATTGCACTACTACTAATACTACTACTACTAATAGAACTGCTACTAGTGGCACAGAAGTAATATGCTGTAGCTTGAGGTACTCTTGTGTGTGTGATTACCTATTTTGTTCTTCCCTGGCGAGTGTGTGAGCTCAGCGTTTTTGTGCAGTTTGTGTGAGTGCTGTTTTTTGCCACTGTGTTTTGGTTTTTGTTTAAGAACCTTCTCTAAATCAGCCATAATCTTCAGCTGCTGACGCCTTTCATATTCTGCCCGTGTAAATGCTCCCCGTCTCAGGGGTGTGCCTGGGGGCGTGGCCTGTGAGGGAGGGAGTGAGGCATATGAGGTGGGCAATGACTGTGAAAGCAGTGGAGTCTGAGGACGTCGAAGATCATTCATAGAAGACTGCTGGCTGCAGAAGAAGCAGGGATCAATGAGTACACAGATTTACACTTAAATAATTTGAGTTATATAGCGCTTTTTACAATGATACATTGCTTCAAAGAAGCTTTACATAGAATAATAATAAAAACACAAAACAAATGACATGTTAAAGGTATTATTGCAGATAATATGTGTGGGATGACTAATTCGGAATACTAGGTTTGTAGTATGTTTATGAATAAAGGGTTGACTGAACCGATAAAGCCACAAAATTACACGTGTGCAACTAAGTAGTTGTAAGTGTATACACAGGGTGCGAGCTATGGGGGATCTGGGAGAGTCTAATGAATATGTGGATGTTCTCAGTGTGTGTTCTTGCCTGTTTTCTGGGTCTTTCTCGTGTTTTCGACGTTTGATCTCCTGTGCTCGTCTTTGCTGCCGCTCTAACAGCAGAGATCTTTTCTGTGTCATCTCTTCCTCTGAGAGACCCACCTCCTGAACAGTCACAACCAACCACATTACAAACACACAGTTACATGCACATCACCAATAAACACACATCTACATACCTTGAAGAAAATGTCGAGCCCCAGCCTGCTTTCACTCTCTGTTTGGTCACTCATGGAATCGGATGAGAATATCTCTGGACCCTGTTCTAGATCTGTGTCATCTCCCAATGTTCCTGCACTCTGCACCTCCTCCCGCTCATTCTTAACACAAGCACTGCTAAGAAGCATATCACTTTCAAATGAGCACTCTGACGGGGCTCCAGAGCTGCTCCCACCCTCCAACAGTTCAACTGGGAGTGCAGCTGGAAGTGCAGACTCCAGCTCCAGGGTGAAGATTGGAGTGTGATGGTCACTACACCCTGATTCTGAGCTGCTTTCGTGGGCAGGGGCAGGTTGGGGTGGAGAGTCCTGTGGTGTACAAGGAACTCCAAACTGTAGTGAAGAGCAGGTCTGCACCTGACACTGGCTTGGAGAGACTCGCCGCAGATGAGGGAGTGTGTCAACGTTCTGTGGGGGTGTCAAGACACGTTTGAGAGGCTGGAAACCAAGATCTGTGGGGCGAGAAGGACATTGGCGTTTTGGGCTCCTAGGAGCAATGTTACGTTGCCTGCATGATGCTGAGCTTTTGGGGGATCTAGGAGTGTCAGAAGGTGATGGAGATCCAGAGGGTGAAATTATACGGATAGAGTCTCTTGAAAGATGAGGGGGTGTGGCAGGGGTTTTAGGAGCGGCTGGGATGACCCATGCCTTGTTGGAAGAATTGAAGGTCTTAGTTAAGGTTTTGTTTTTTGGAGAACCCACCGTTTTCTTTCCCATAATCCTTTGCTGCTGTTCTGTTAGGCGCTGCATGTCCTTTTGCAGGGTCTGGAGTGCAGAGTTTAGCTTAGCTACTGCCTCATTGTATTCCACCAAGGGTGGTTCTTTCCCCTCTCCTTTCTTTGTTTCAACAGAGAAGGTCACCTGTTTCTCCAGTTTGGGTGGAGCTACAACCTCAGCGGAGCTCTTCTTTTGTTCCTCATTCACTTTCTCCTCCTTTTTTTCTTTCCTCTGCTCCTCTTTCTCTCTGTTCTCCTCCTGTTCGAGCTGCTGCTCCATTTGTGTCAGTCGTTCCTCCAGAGTAAGCGCCTCATCTTCCACATCTTCTTCCTGTTTCTTTTGTAGCTGAAGGAAGGCAGTCTTGCCCAGTCTCTGTCTGTGCTTGTTAAAGATGGTCTCAATGCGTCTCTTTTGAGCTTCTATTGCCCTGCGTTTCTCCTCCAAACGTGCCCCCAGCTCCTGCGCCTCTGCTGCCCCAGCAGGGCTCATCCCTGAACAACTGGATGATTCTCCTGTCTCCTGGGATCTGGAGACAGGGGAATCTAGCACCTTCTTTCTACGCTCTGCAAAATTTGTCATGTGGCCAATTTTAGGGCCATTGGTCGGGCTAGAGTAAGTTTTAGAAAAGTCTTCTGATGTGTTGGACTCTAAATTTCTATCACACAGCACAAAGCTGTCATCTTGTGAAGCTATAGGCTGATGTTTGCCACCATCTCGGTTCTTGCTGCTATCAGGCCCTCCTTTCATTGGTTGATGCATCATTCCTGATCTACAGGGGGCAGAGCTGCTCAAAATAGCCCCACCCTCCTCAGGGTAGTGAAGGTAAAAGCCAGACGGCGCCCCCTCTGGCCGCAGACGGGGCTCACTGTTCACCGGACAGGCGGTATGAATGACTTGTAAGGCTTCCTCTATTGTAGGTAACTCCCCTAGAGGCGCCTGACCAATAAGCTTACTCAGATCCTCTGGGGGTGTGTAGGGGCCAGGGTTGGTTACTGTGGTGAGGCTGTCTGTGCTGGTGGAACGGAAGAGAGGATTCCCCATAACAACATCAACATCACTGTCCAGAGGGAAGGGGATGCTGAAGGCCACCGCAGAGAGTGGACGACTGAAACCGAAAATGATAAAGACTGAAAAGACCCGGTCCCTAAATTTATGTTACAGTGACTGAAAGAAAATCATTTGCCTGAATGATGTAAGTAAAACAATATTGACATTATTTGGACAAAGGCTTGATCATTACACAAATGTTAAAAAGGAAATGAGATCAATTTCTTGATGGACGAGGACAAGGACACCTAGAAACAGAAATACCTTGTTTGTTTTTTGCTCCAGCCTTGTCCTTCTGCATGACAGCAACAGAAAACAAAGGCAGTTAAATACACATACAATATGTGCGTTTCATTGTACATCACAAATCACACAAGCCCTAAAAAACCTCAAGAAGTACAGTGGCCCCATAAAGAATTTGTACCTGTGTAACAGTGCAAATGAACGCGTCTGATGCAAATATTACTGGACCATTTCTATAGTTAATGTTATGATCTACACCAGAATTTACTCTGACAGACACCTGTGTGAACTTGGAGAGAACTCCAAAAAGCCACCATAAATTACATAGTTATTGAAAGTCATTGCAAACTCTTTATGAAGCTTTATGTTCGTTCTGAGAAAAATCTAGCAAGATTTGTTGCAAATGTCGGGATATTTTATAGGGTCACACAGTTAACATCAGTCAACAGCCACATGACTATAAATCAACATTTCAAATGCTGGTTTGTCTCAACCCATGATTGGATCAAATGTGGACAAACACAACTTTTGGGTAAAATTAACCCATAGAAGATATTAATTTAACCCAACACTTGTGTTTGTCCACATTTTAGCGGGGCATGGGTTAAAACAACCAAGCACTTTTTAGAGTGTAGGTGTCCCAGCATGCAGTTCTCACCAGATGTAGAGAAAGACTGGGGCAGGAACGACTGCTTTAAAATGAAAGACGGAGAGCCACTGCAAGATAAACACATGACATTGTTTAGCATGGACAGCATGCTAATGTGATGTGTGATGTGCATACATCACCTGTTGGTGTTGCCATTGATGGGACTGGTGCAGTCAGCCAGGTGTGATGCATCTGTAAATGAAGTTCATAAAGAGATGATGTACTTGTTTAGGGCCTGAATGCTACCTGCGTTTTTGTGTCAGATTAAGTGTACGCATGTATGTCTAGGTTTATTTGTACCTGTTAGGTCCAGTGTGTGTGTGGGCTTGACAAAATCTGGCTTCTGCACTTCAAACATGGCCAGCAGCTCCGACAGGAAGCACATAATGTTCACCTTTGGAGCCAAAGGTCAAAACTCTTATTCATGTATTATTTAATTCAATTACACAACCAAGGCTCCTGTTAAAACTTCCTTAGCTAGCAATAAACAAATTCATTAAAAAAAGAAGGACAGTCTTTTGGGGAATAACTGACCCATAAAGCGGGAGGGGCATACAGCAAATCCTCCAGCTGGAGAGAGCAGCAGATCTTCAGATGACTTTCACAAAACTCCCTGATCAGCTGCAGATTATACAAACTATCTGCCACAGACATGATCTCCTTCAAACACACGTCTACAGAGACACGGAGCAACAAAGAGTGATGAGGAAACAGAGAGATTATTAAAGTACTAATGTGTGTGTGTGTGTTTTACCCTCCAGGGGCAGAATCTGGGGGCAGTAAAAGTGAAGAACAGCAGCAATGGCACAACCGTTGGTCAGATCCTTAACACCAGACACCACAAACAACATGGGCGTCTGTTTCGACTGAACTTTATCTTTCCTATAACGGATCTGAGACCCACAGACAGAAAATGATCAGCAAAATAGCAAAACAGAAACATACAGATGAAACAAGATCTTTGAGGAACGTTTGGAACATTAACGACCATGAAAGGAAATCAGGGGAAAGTCACACAGTATTTTAGAGTCAATAAGATTCATCAATTTAGATTCACTTATTTGTGTAAAAAAGCGAATCAAGCGCAAGACCTGACAGCTGGTTGACAGACACGTGTTAAGTGCACGGGGACATTCCAAAGACTTCTACTGTTTTTATACACAGCTAGTTGTAAACACTATAATCTAACGCAGAAAATTTTCTCAGACTTGTCAGATTTTGCTCGATTTTGGGTAGAAATTTGTCCTCAATATATGGTTAAGTAAACCCCAACACACACATATAACACATGTAAAAAATCAGCCAGTGTGTACAACAGAGATACACACACACACACACACATGTCCAGATCCAGGTCATATCTTGTCCTATAAACAGATAAATGGAGATATATTTTGCATATGAACATAAAACTGGGTTAGGGTTAACTAGGCTGGACTTTCATGACCTGATCTTTATGATCTTTGTACAAAAGATAATCTATCTTTTGACTTTAGGGAGAAATATGACACAGACAGATTCACCCAAAAAAACAAACAAACACAGCAGGACACAGCCAAAGCTCACAGGTGAAGGAGAAAGACACAAGACTGATGTTTGTACAAATGTGTGTTTCATTGTGTTTGTGTGTGTATGTACGGAGGGGTGACAGCCATACAGTGTCCAGCCATAGAAATACAGCAGGTGACACTGAGCTGTACTGATGCACTGACACACAAAAGCAAGTAAAATTAAATTCCATGTAAAAACTAAAAAGTGACCAGCAAAACACTCCAAAGACACAATTCATGTCAGTGATGTCATCATGCAGACTGTGCGTATGTGAACGGGAGGCGAGAGGATACGTTACCACAGGAGGTTTGTTCCCAGATTCCTTCAAACAAAATGCGATGGCATGCTGGTGCAGTATGACAGAGAGAACATAGTGATAAACGCTCAGGGGTTGGCAAACAGATTTACACAGTCACATGACAAACAGGAGTAAAATGGGGTAGAGACAATGCACAACTCCCCACCCCCTGTTTCCTATTGGCTGGACCTATATGAGCAAACACATTTGTCATTCATATGCCAGTGCTTTTTATTTGTCTGTGGGATTATGAATGGGAGGGGTCTGGGACCTTATTTGCATGTTTTTGTTTTTATTTTCCTTCTTTATGCACCATAATCTAAGCCTTGAACAACAGAGCACTACATAGTTTCAATTTGACTTGAAGTGTATCGCAGCAGAAGTCTACTGAAGTCAATATCAGAAGAAGGCACTTCTGTATAGCTTCATTCTGCTTCCTGTTCAAATGTGTGAAACGTTTGTGTTTTCTGACAAATGCAGATTGTACCTATATATATATTTGCTTTTATGTTTTTAAATGAATGATTTGAACCAGTTTGTCAAGAAAAGAAGCTAACACATGTATATAAGAGAACTTTATTACAATTCAAAAGACTCACTCTGTTCTTTGAAATGTGAGTGTGTGAGAGAAAGAGGAGAGACTGCTGTGGGTTAGAGTGTATTATTAGCGGTGCAATACTCACTGGAACCAGTTTCCAGTACCAGCGCTGTGGACACTGACCCACAGCAGCAGATGAATGAGAGAGAACATTGTTAGTGTCAAAGAGTTAGTAAACAGAAACAGCAGAGTTAGTAGAGAGAGAGAGTGTGTAATGTCTACTTACAGACGGCTGAACTGGTTGCAGGTCTGTGCAGGGGTTTGATTTCTGATTCTCCTCAATATTAAAGCTTTCCCTTAACTTCTGATTTACCTACACACACACACACACAGGAAATGAAAATTCTGCTGCCATGTGTTTATCTTTCCACAGTGAAATCTGTTGGGTCTAATGTAAAATCCGGGTCCAGTAACAAAAGCCACCAGAAAAAGCTTCGCTCTGATTGTGAGATGCACTACAAAAATATAAAATTATGTTGAATTGATTGATTTGTTAATGACTTTTCTGAGTGTTTAATCTTGTTCTGTTTACACAGAGTTCAGTTGTTTACACAGAGTTCAGTTGTTTACTGGAACTATATTCACTCCTGAAATACTCATTGCACTCACAGCCAAACTAAACAAGTGTATTAGAACTAGTTTACAGTGTGTATGTGGCCTTTGGTTTGCCATGTTGTAGATTAGGTTCTAGACTGAGGAACCTTGTTGATCCAGAAGAGAAGAGAGTTCTCCCAGCTTGTGTTGTCCCCAAACTGGTCAGCCTCCTTCGCCATCTTGACCCGCCCCACTGTTTCCATGGCACTCAGTGTCATTAACGAATCAATCACTGCCAGGTGCGCTCCCTATGACCAATCAGAGAACAGCAGGATACCTGTTAGCCAATCAAATCACAAACATCAATCCCAGATCAAAATAAAATTACATGCCGAGGAAATGTACAGATTAAAGAATGAGACGATCAGGGAGAGAAATTAAAATGTTTGTCATTTCTGTGCCACTAAACAGAAGTGCAAACCTTTTTAATAGCTGTTAGATTAAAAGTGTCTCACTCACATCTTGCAGAGGGTCTATTTGATTTGAATCGGTGCTACACAGACCGATTAGTGTATAAAATCAAAGTACCACAAGAGCAATTCAAGAACCGACAGCTCCATATGCTTTCAAATCGTCGAACACACCTTTATTATATCATTTTCTAGCTTCTGAGTGATCAGGCACATAACATTAATAATATCCCACACCTGTCACTGAGATGAACAGATGTTCAGAGATCTCTAAAGATCTCCGAAGTTCACTCACCATGTTGATGGGTTTCTGAGTTAGCTGCATCTCATTGACCGGGTTCTCTTGGTCCAGTGGGACTGGGCCATATCGGCTGAGGAGCTGCAACAGGGTGCTGTGGTCTCTAGGGGGTGCTGTGATTCTGGTGAGAGGCTGTGAGGTGAAGGCACGACAGTACAGGTCACAGGACAGCAGGAGGCGCTGTACTGCAGGACTGATTCCTTCATCAGAGGACAGCGCCTCCCTCAGGTCAGCTGGAACACTCTCTACAGACACACACAGACAGAACAATGCTTTTAACACTCATTCCGATGAAACAGCTAGTGAAGGAATACTGCATAGTATCACTTATTGTAACTGTCGGGAATCTGAGAGAGATTTGTCAAGATATGTCTCCCCTGCAAATCCTTCACTTACACGCATAAACACACAAACAAACCCACATCCAGGGTCTTTGCTCAGCAGTACACACTCTTTCTCTCTCTCTCTCTCACACACACACACACACACACACACACACACACACGCATGTTTGTTTGACTATATTACTGAGGTCATTCCACAAATCCACTTATTGTATATCATGCCAATGATATTTATATCTATATCTATATTTATATTCTAAACCAAACCCTCACACAAACATGTGACTGACATTGGACTGACATTCATGAGCATTTTTATTTAGTAAGGAACAGTAAAATGTCTCACAAGTTGGTTGTCATGATATTTCACTATGTTAGTGAAGATATTTAATCCTCACAAATATAGCTAAACCTATATACACACACTTGTACAGCTATCTTTGTGGACATTCATTTTTGAGAACATTCATAGACACAATACCATCTCTAACCCCTTACCCTAACCTTAACCATCACAACAAACTGGCCAACCATAACTGTTACCCAAAACATAACCGTAACCTAATTCCATCCTTTAACCCTAAGTCTTAAAACTCTCAAACATCCCCTTGAAAGGGTGTCAAAATGTCTTATCTGTCCCTTTGTGGGGACGTTTCATATACATAATGATTTTTATAATGTACAACCTGAATATTCTGTCCCCTAACCCTCACAGAAACCTTTCTGCATTTTAACTTTTTCAAACAAGCATCATTTAGTTTGTTTAATAACCACTCTTACACATTCTTACACACCTGCTCTTACACACTCTAACACACACTCTCACACAGTTCTCAAGCAGTCATCCTATCCTGTGTGTGTGTGTATGTGTGTGCGTGCATGGATGTTTCGGTTTGATTTACATTGTGAGGACCTCCCAAGATTTTATACAATTCAAACTATTTACTAAAAGTCCACATAACGATTTCATGCTGATGCAACAGTGCCCACAGCTGTGTGTGAGGGTATAAGTTAGGGTAGTATAAACAACAAAACCCAATGAAAAGTCTACATAATTATGTACAGTGTTTGTGTGTGTTTTGTAGTAAGTTTACATTAATCCAGCACTGAATGAAAGATCTTTGTCACTAGAGAACAGCTCCTTTCATTCAATCAAGTTCTTGACAATGTTGATTTGATACAGACATGTCTGTACACTGAGGACAGTTGGGGATAATTTGTCCAAATCTGTCATTGATGTGTATGAGGGTATGTTTGTCCCAAAGTCATCAACCTGTCAGTCTAACTGTTGCTTACTGTAATAATGTATTAGCCTTATATTAAATAAAGGCCTCAACACCATTTCAGAAGCCAAACTCTGGAAAAGTACACTTAAATTTCTCTTTATTGTCATTTTATCTAATACTTTGGTTTTTAGAAAAAGGATCATTTTAGATTGTCAACCCCGTTATTTTGGAAAGTAAAACATTAATAAAAATGATTAATAAATTAGCATTTTTTTGCCAAAGAATAACAAAATAACAAAACAATTGTGATGCTGCGGCACAAAGCTAGTAATTGCTAACTAACTGCCAGATGTCAACCCTGTTGTTGTTAAGGCTGTTGTTTATATTAATACTGTACATAGGCCTTCAGCCTAATAAAGCCAACATGTATTATTATACATACATTTAAACTAGCCTTAAGGGCACTTATAACACTTATTAGGGACATTTGATTCAGCCCTGTTATGTGCGCACATGCGTGAAAACAACAAAGAGATTTCCCGTGAGTATTCGTTAATATTGTCAAACATGAAAGTGTGCTAGTGCGGCTCGTGCAACAGAAAACAATACAGTAACATACAGACGGTGACGCCCCGCGTTCCGGTACCGGCTCAATAATGCGGCTCGCGCATCTGTCCAGCCGGCCCGCCTATCTCTATTAAAGCAGTGCATGTCTGTGTGCGTGGATGCTGAAAGATGGTGCTGATGCTGCGGCGCATCATCATTGCTGACACACCGGGTTACCTTCTGATCCGTGGGCTCGGCTCAGCAGCCAGCGGACACTGGCGCGGGTCTTGGCTCGGGTGGAGTCGTATCGGTCCAGCGGGCTGATCTCCGGTACCGACACCGCTCTCCTCACTGTCGACGCGTCCATTATGAGCGAGTCCCAGACAGAACGGAAATTACCGACAAAAACGACGTGAAAGATGCAAATATGTTAAAATATCATTCTGCTGGGTGATCTACACGCTTAATTATTTTCAGATCCTGGAGACTGTTTTCCGTCACCGCGCGCGCCGCATCGCACTGCCGCGGAGCCGCCCATCCCCGCGCCCCCCTCGCGCACGGGCCGCCACCAGCGGGGTTCGTTCCTAGCTGTCAATCACATCACCAGCATCCAATCGCATGCTAGGGCGGGCGTCGCCATACATACAGACAGACAGATAGAAATCGTGTCCTGTTCAAACTGAAAGTTGTAGTGTCACATAGACTCGAAAATAAGAAGTGTATTAAGAAGGTTTAATATCTGTCAATCACGCGCCAGAGACGTAAACGATGAAGTGAAACTTCGGCGAATATTTTACATTTCGTTAAAGAGAGGTTTTGTTCGTTTAATACGTAAATAGGCTTTTGTGAATATTTTGGGATTTCGAGGGACGCACGGAAGATGCATGACTCGAATGTTAAACCTGGGCATCTGTATTTTGATAAGCTGAAGAGCAATCTTGTGTTTGATAATGAGAAATTGAGAATGTTTGGCATT
The DNA here is from genome assembly GCA_036877585.1 of Botia kubotai. Lineage (NCBI taxonomy): Eukaryota > Metazoa > Chordata > Actinopteri > Cypriniformes > Botiidae > Botia > Botia kubotai. Next base: position 5,184 of record JAZGTI010008362.1, on the reverse strand, counting down.
GACGGAAATTAACCCTCAGTGTGGTCAGATATAGAGAAAGATCCAATGTTTTCAAATACTTTGTACACCTCACCTTTCCAGAGTATCTTGCAGCCCTCGATGAAAGAGACTTAACAATTACTACATTGGTGAGTATGATTGTGGAAAATAAGAAATAATAAGCAACTGAGAACGGAATATACACTGTTAAAAAAATATTTGTAAAACAACGTGTCTTTAATGAAAAAAAGGGGAAATTCTGTAAAATACAGACAGTTACCTGTAAAATAACTTTTTTTTAACAGTGTAGTGTTTTGAGTTTGATTAGTAACCTGAGAGCTGGATCTGAGCTACAATCACCCAGGACCCTCAGGAGTCCAGCTGCTCTCTGAGAGACTCAACCATCCAAACTGCTCACTGGAGACACTCAAGTAAAGCTATTTAATAGGTCTATGTGACATTAATTTAATGACAATTTCTGTCTTGCGATGTTAGATCTGATGTATTTTTTTCTATTTTTTTATTTTCTTCAGATTGGATCATGGCAGACCTTCTCGAATAATACGGGGTCTCTGGAAATTTGAGACCCCAAGGCAAAAAATATCTGCTATGTTTTACCTGTGATGAGTATGTGGTGTAACACAACATCCAAATTACCTAACAAGAACTAAAGTACAACTGCTGTGGTACCACTATATTTACAAAAGCACAGACAGAATTACAAACTGTGTCCAGATTTTCACGTATTGCTGTTACTGGGACTATGAACTGCCCTGCACATCATATTCTTACGAACACCTCAATCACGTCTGTCTTTCTGTCTCTGACCACTTCTTCTCATTCTTTGAATTCAGTTTTTATTTACATCAAACAACTGTTGGTAATGAAATGTATCTATAAAGTTTGTGTTTATAAAATTGACATTACTGATCTTATACACATACAAACTCTGGCTACCATAAATTCTTATTTCAGAAAACATTCCTCCAATGCTGTTATATAATCCTCAACCAACAACAACATCTGAGTATGACATCACTCACATGAATTACATACACACACCGGTAGTCAGAGGAGCCCAATTCTATCAGCATACCTGTACCTATCAGCATAGCATGAACAGAAACACCAATGTTTCTAAAGATCTGCTCAAAAACGTCAATATTTTTTTTCAAGCATATTAACATTATTTCGAGTCTATTAGAAAAACAGATCATTACACGTGCCATAATCCTGCTGAGAGTGCAGGATTTCACCATCAGAACACAATATCATCAGCTCTGGCATTACTTCGCTCACATTCAGAGAGATCTGAGCATGATCGTACATTTATTACTGACGAACCTCATAAAGCGTTAAGTCTGAAGTTTGCATATTTGATTCACTTAATCGGCTAAATCTGAAACAGATATAAATCGTCAAACACAAACGGTACGCAGAAGACGAAAATCCGCGATGTCTTTGAGAACCAGCAGAGGATCATTGGGGAGAGGAAATCAAAGCAGCAGGAGGAAATCAAAGCTGCAGGAAATACTCCCCCTGCTTTGAAACACTAGTGAGGTTGACCAATGATTACTGTCATGATTCACAACACAAACTGAATCGCAACTTTGCGCTCTTAAAGTCAAGTTTGACTTACCCGCAAATCGAGTGTAACGTCATTCTGCGAGCATCAATAGGAGTAAAGAGTGGAGCTGACGTATTCCGTCTCCTGCGAGAGAACTCTGTCACACTGAGCTCGAAACTAAAAGAAACTGAGCAGACGGATCCGTGCCAGTCAATATTAACACGAAATATGTTTAGCATTTATCCTAACAACTCACTAACCATAGTTTAGTTCTGTATGCACTGTAACTTGAGCAAGTCATTATAAATCATAAAAGAATAACTTATCTTTAAATGTTTTAATGTGAATTGTTTTAATTTGCCCCTCCCGTAGAAAAATAACACACAATTATCGTTTCTGTTTTTGTTTTGTTTAATTAGTGCACGTTTTGGGTTTCGTTTATGCTGTTACCAGAATATGAAAAACTCCCCCAGTTAATATTTACAATTAATGAATTCACAGTTCATTAATACAGTTCATTAATCAGAACTTCAACAGACAGTCTTTACATCTGTAACAGATACAATGAGAGAGTAAGAGAGAGAGAGCAGGAAAGAAAAATACTAGACTGCAAATAACTATTAACTTTCTATTGACTGTTTTCATAATGAGTTTCTATGCCTTCCTCCATTTCTCTAGCAAATGTGGTTTTCAGCATGTAAAGATGATCTAATTCAATCAGGTGATGTGTCAAACGAAAATCATCTGGAGATCCATGTACTGCATGGTACCTGGACATCATTACCCTAATCCTCTTAACATACAAACAATCATGTTAACTCGGCATGTCTGTGTGTAGTCTTTTGCCCCAGAAGATGATTACAAGCAGATGTTTTGCGTCTTTGACACTCACACAAGTAAAACTTACTAGAAAATGTCAAAAAATACTTTACAATTAGCATAAGGAAAATGCCTAAGGCTGTCTATGGGACCTTTTTGCTTTCTTTTGATTTTGAGATGACCAAAGTTCAGAGTCACACTTGTGATGTGTATACTGCAAAAAACATTTAAAATATAGTGTTGTGTGATAACAGGTGCAACTGTAAGAACAAGATTTAAAAAAATCCAATTTGAACATTAATTACAATTGTACAAAATTAAAAAGCTTTAAAAAACGTGGGTAATATTTTTATTGGGTATATTCCATATATAGTATTATTTTAGTTTATTCCTGACTGAAAATGTGTCTATATATATCAGCATACAGAACCGCATTTACAATTAAAATCAAGAGCAATTGAAAAAACAACACCCGAGCGTGTGTGCACAAGCATGTCAGTGAGTGTTAGTGTGTGTCAGTGGCGTCATTTTCCCCCCCAAACCAGTTAAGTGCAAACCACGCCCCCATGCGAAAACCACACCCCGCAGCCATGACTCATATCTCTGGCTCGATTTCATTGGTCAATCCGGTTACGTGGTCGCCTGAGAATAAGTTTAGAAATCAATCAAGGTCGTTACTTAATATCCTAATCATTTTTGTCATAAAAGAAAAATTGATCATTTTGACTCATACAGTGTATTTTTTGGCTATTGCTACAAATATACCCATGCTACTTAAGACTGGTATTGTGGTCCAGGGTCACATATTGTTGGCTATACAAAATAATTAATGTTTAAAAAAATATATATATGTATATTTTTAAAATCTTTTTGTGTTTGCCAGTTCTGTATAGTACGAGTGTAGTTAAGTGTTAAACTACTACTTATAGTCTATATGTAGTTTTAAGCACTATTTTTAGTACACCGTTTTATTTAAGTTGTAAATTGTGTGTACATCGTTTCACTTCTTATACACTTGTGTATCCCTTTTGGGTATTAAAATTAGTGTGTTTGGTATAACGCTGTGTAGCCAATCAGTGCTGTGATATAGTTGACCAATGAGCCAGAGACAGAGACGCGAGTCATGACTACAGGGTGGGGTTTTCACATAGAAGGCGTGGTTTGCGCTTAACTGGTTTGGGAAAGGAATGATGCGTGTCAGTGAGTGTTAGTGTGTGCATAAGTGTGTGTGTGTGTCAGTGAGTGTTAGTGTGTGCATAAGTGTGTGTGTGTGTGTCAGTGAGTGTTAGTGTGTGCATAAGTGTGTGTGTGTGTGTGTCAGTGACTGTTAGTGTGTGCATAAGTGTGTGTGTGTGTGTGTGTGTGTCAGTGAGTGTTAGTGTGTGCATAAGTGTGTGTGTCAGTGAGTGTTAGTGTGTGTAGGTGGTTCAGTAGGAGGTTCAGTAGGAATGGGAGTGGTTCATTCTGTTCGACATGTTCAACATGTTTGTGTACACACCACACTGACAAATCTGCAAATATTTACAATGTGTGTGTGCATACACACATAGGAATAAGCCAGCCCAGCATAACAAATACACTTCATATCTGTGACATAAACACAGCACAACCTCAACACAACACAACACAGGACTCACTAATGCCCGTCACACCTCTCACTCAACAATCACAATAACACCTTCTCAGAACCACCTGAACGGCTTCAGCACAGCAGCAAACCCAAACCGTATCAATCTTATCAAGCTTATCTACTGCTGCTAAACACTTCCAACCACCAGTTCATTCTTAGCACAGTTAGTGAACGCTCAGCTGGAAGGCATACAGATTTCAGTCTTTCGGATGACAGGAAAGAACATTTTAAAATGAGAACAGATCCGGTTAAAAGATCAGACTGGTTAAAATGTCTTACTGCATCCAAACTCAAGGAATTAAATGCAACCAAATCTACATATGACCCGAGACCCCTGCAGCACAAGTCGTCTCTGCTGAACACAACAAAAATAAACCCAAAAACAATTAGACAAAAATGAGCCACGCAGCACAAATGTACACATGCATTTACACAGAATCAGGTCTTCAATAGTGTATCAAAGTAACTGGAGTGTTGTACTACCAACTAAATGTATTTTAAACCGTAAGGACGGAGACCGATTATTTTATAACTACACTATATCTTTTTTCTAGATACCCCACCATGCAAAATTTATTTTGTTAATGTTAGGCATGCCGCCAGGCCAAGTTGAGGCCAATTTCAGCTGTTAGTAGCTGAGATTAGCTGACTAGACACAGTTAATTAATGTTTTCATTTTGTGCTAGCAAAAATCATGATAGCTGGTAGTTTAGTTTGTGCAAGAACGTCAAAAAACAATGGCATAATTGTTATAAATGACAGTCTATAGGCTTTCTTGCACGCGTGTTAAAATGCGACTGTCAAGACTTAAAATTGAAGAGTTCTGGCTGTGACCCAGCAGAGGCTAAAGGGCTCGCTGGACACCAGCTTTGACACTGGCATGGTGACCGCAGGATCCGTTGCTCTCTGACAATACCTCTTGCTCGAGGGTGTTGAAGCGCACACCCGAGTGCTCCCCCTTCTGGTGAGGCCGACACGCGAAGCAGAGGATCCGTTTGAAGGTGTTTCGCATGTCTTTGTCCCGGTAGGAGTAGATGATGGGATTCATGAAGGAGTTGCACTCAGCCAGTACCAGAAAGAACTTCTCATAGGTCAGAACATCACATTTGTCACAAAGTCCATCCAGTAACAGAAGCACCAGGCCAGGCGTCCAACAAATCACAAAGCAACCTGACAGAAAGATCACAAC
>JAZGTI010008361.1:0-20252 GCA_036877585.1 Botia kubotai | reverse complement strand
TTTTTATTTTTGATCGTTTGTTTTGGTCTGGCAAGGAATGTTCTAGATAAGATTTCAGACGGTGGAAAATTACTGACACGTGCGCACTCAAACTTGCTTGTGAAAGGATTAGAGTTACAACTGTATTCGGTTTACATTGAATTACAAAGAAAACATCTAATAACAACATATTTACGTTATATAATTATATACGTATATCTAAAAATTTTATTCCACGAGCTACAATTATTTGTAACTCCCCTAAATAATATCTTTAAAAGTACTTTAGCATAGCATACCACGGTGCAGCGATAAATATACAAAATATAGAATGAATGATTAACATATTTTATGTTACGCGATACACATATGTAACACAGCAGGCTACAGTATGGTGCATGTCCAAAAATACATGGTATCACCATTGAACCTTTTCGTTAGTATACTGAAATAAACAAATACTTCGCAGGCAGTATTTTTTCCAGAAACGCTGGTGTCTGTCTGTCTGTCTGTCTGTCTGTCTGTGTGTGTGTGTGTGTGTCCGTACTCTGTTGACGTTCCAGTAGTGTCAGTGTCACACGCACGCACGCACAGCAGGATCAGCGTGACCTCACATCACACAAACACATTCATCTTCATATTTGTTGTGTTCATTCTCATTCCAACAGCATCCGCAGGTCAAGGGCTCATCTCAGCGGAATCCGCAGGTACATTATATCATTATTAATATAGCATCTTATTTATTATATGCTTATATGTATGTAATACATATATTTTAGGAGACCTCCGGAATGCGTGGTTTATAAATGCACAATTTAAAGAAAAGATTAAGGAATTTTTTTTTTTATTGAAATGCAATTTTTAAACTTTTAGACTAAAGCTTTTTAGACTAAAAGCCAAAACTTTTCTGTGCTACAAACTAAAATAAGCAGAGAAATAGACTATATAGCTTACAGCAATATATATAATGCAAATGTAATTTATTCCGCATCTAGTTGATATTTGCATGAGTTTAGCATCCAGTTACACAGTAATCTTACAGCTAGTCACAGCATCATCAGCCTCTTTCAAGTTACTTTCTGTTTTAAAGAGGAGCAGACACCCGTAGAGATGAAGGCGTTTCAAAGCAAAAACAGCTTTTGTTGTGGTGCCCTCAGAGTCTGACATTTCAATCTCAGTAACCATTGGCAGCTTTGAACACGCTGTCGCAATTTAAACATGTTGCAATCTGCCTCAGATCAGATATGAAATAAATGGATAAAAGATCAAATTGGGATAAAGGATTTTGACGTAAAACATTTTTTCATAACATAAACAACACTGATGAAACAATCAGGAATGTGAACAGAGTTTATTTTGATTTTCAGTTTAAAGCTGCAATCCGCAAAGTTTAATATTTGATTTAAAAACAAACAAAAATAAGTTCTTGAGCATTGATGATGAGTTTATAATAATGATTTATAACTTGAGCTGTCGGCTCCAGTTTCCAGAGTAATGTCAGTTTGATTTCATTTGACTGTGTACGTAAAGTAACCTGCAATTTTATGCTTTGAACGTAGATGGCGATAGTGAGGCAAAGGTTACGGATTGCATCTTAAAATACGGCAAATAAAATCCCTCTAACTCACACCAAATTTTCTGACCACAGCTGTAAATTTTATTCCAGCAAACCAAAGAGCGCCATCGCTGTGCCAGTCATGACAGACGCGCAGGATTACCTGGTGGACGGAAGCCCGCTCATCACCGCTGCTCACCTGGGCAAGCTGCGCTTGGCTCGTCTGCTGGTAGAAGGAGGCGCCCAGGTCAATGAACGCAACCAGAGAGGAGAAACGCCTCTGCTGGCCGCCTGCAGATCTCTTCGGGGTGACCAGTCTGGAACAACAATGTTAAGACTAATTAAGTTTCTTCTTACTAACCAGGCTGACCCAAATATACAAGACAAGACGGGCCGCACGGCGCTCATGTACGCTTGTATGGAGCGGGCGGGGGTGGAAGTGGCGAGCGCTTTGGTAGCAGCAGGAGCTGAGCCATGTATGGAGGACTACAGCGGAGCTTCTGCTCTCGTATACGCGATTAACGCCCATGATCAGGACACGCTACAGGTGCTGATGGACACCTGTAGAGCCAGAGGACGTGACATCATTATCATCGCCACGGATCTGAGCTGTGACGGAAGCAGCGTAACGCGTCGTTACCTGAACGTTTTGCCCTCACCCGACACCTCACCGGTTTCGTGTATGTCCCCCTCGGATATCGAGCTGAAGACCAGCTCTCCAAACTCAGAGGGTGAAAACATCTTCAACTTTCGAGGAAGTGGGACGGCGTCTCCGGTCCTGTCAAGAAGCAACAGTCTGTACCGCCAAAGGTTGCACTCTGAGCCCTGGCTGGCCATTCAAAACCTGGCCCATCTGAGCCGCACCTACGAGAAACACCTGGAGGACACGTTTCAAGAGGAGCAAGGTGAGAAGAATGAGCATCAACATTCACATCAGACGTGCTCCTCACTTCATAGAGGTTTTCCAAAAACAGGTCAAGTCAAGAAGGCAGATTTAAAACCCAAAGGCTTGGAAACGTGTTGCGGGAACCCAATGGAGAACCCATTAGGTCAGGAACAGCTACAAAGCCGAAGAAATACTTTACCTGACCTTCAAGGCCAGTCGTTTCTTCAGCTGCCATCTGTGAGACTGACTCTGTCCAGCTCAGACACTCACTTACATGAGCTACCTGGTGCATCAGCAGCCGCTCCTGGGTCATCCCGTGCTCTCCACTTCCCTTCCATATACAGAACCAGCTCGTTGCTCCTTGCGCCCCCTGCTGGGCTTCAAGAATGCAACAAACTGAACAGAAAGAAGCCACAAGATCAGTTGAAGGAAAGATCTCTGTCCCGCAGTGGTTTCCTGCCCCCTCTTTAAATTAACCCCACTGCGTCCCCGCGTCCTGTGCGCAGAAACCCAAACCCTGATTTAAGACCCTCAGCCTCGCAAGAAACTCAAAGGGGCAACAGTCAGTTCCGCCGTCATTCTGTTCAGCTGGAGCAGATCAGACAAACAGGAAGTTCAGAGGATGCTTTTCTTCAGTGAAGTCTGTTAATAAAACGCTGGCAAGTAATGGACTACATGGCTTTATCAAAACATGAAACACAGGAAGTTATCGTGCTTAGATATTAAATGTACATTCAAGCTTGGTGGAACTTTTTTATTGCTGGTTAGTTGTTATACAAAAGATTTTGCTCACAGAAATAAAGCCACTAAACTCTGACTTCCTCTTTCAAAGTGAAGCATCATATTAGGTAAATGAGGTAAAATGTTTTTCTGAGGCACAATCTGCATGTAGACAGAACAAACACAATATCATCAACATAAAATGGCATTTGACTTGTATAATATATACACACACAAACACACATATAAAATGAGACAAATTTCTAAACAAAACTGAATATTAAATTAAAAGGTAGGTGAGACTTAATTTAATCAGGAATTATTTAAATGGTGTTTTTGAATGACAGCAGGTTGGAAGATGTATAAAATAAGAACATTTTCGTTTTTTACCAATTATACATTTTAATGAAAAATTTACAAAGACAGAAATTTTGGGGGGAATGACATTACAAATGAGCACCATAAAACCAGCAATGTGTATTAAGAAAGTAATGATCCGATCTCAAATAAATAATTCTGTTTCCTTCAGGCTGAACACACTAGTGGCTACACAATGTTTAACAACAGCTTTGAGCACAGCTCATATAACCAGAACTTCAAGTCCAAACTATCCGTTTTATAATATTATATAATTGATGGGCTTCAGAATATCGATAATCAATTTTTTTTTTTAATTTTGAATTATTTAAAAACACACTTTGACTATAAATCAACCAGTAAAAGGTTAAACCTCCAAAAGCGTTAGTGCAGAAAATCGACATATATATTTTGAGGGTCAGAATTGGTCACACGACACAACAACAATAAAAAATGAAATGCGATACAAAAGGTTCGTCGTCTCTGTGCGTCTCTGTGTTAGCTGCGCTGCCCACTGTGCAAGCGCACATGCCTCAGGCAGTTATCCTGTCGGGAAAACATCTTACCGCACAGCTGACATCGAAAGGGTTTTTCGCCCGTGTGTATTCGTCTGTGCGTGATCAGGCGCGTTTTTTGCGTGAAGCCTTTACCGCACTCCTCGCACTGAAACGGCTTTGACGTCGCACTGCGTCGCGGGTGATCCTCTACATACAGAGCTTGTGCGAGTGTTTTCGGTAAACAGGAGCTGGAATGGGACGATGAAAGTGTGATAAACGCATTGTTGTCCGTCAGGCTAGTTCTGGCCTGTGTTGGTGACAGTCTGTGGGTATCCTGTCGCGGAGCAGTCAGAAGATTCAAGCTGTACTCAATATCTTTATTTCCTGAAGCACTGAAGCCGTCGTTCTCCAACACAACACCAGCGCCAAATAAACCAGACGTGGACTGAGAGCTCATTGGATCTTCCATCAACACCTGTGAGACATACGGATCGGGAAAAGTCTGGGATTGTTGATCGGAGTCGATAAAACTCTCTGGATCGACAAAGTCTTTCCCCGGATGTCCTCCTGGCGGCCACAAGTGTGCGTTTCTGTCATTTATAACATGCTCGCAGTTTTGAACTTCACCGTTCTGCTCTGCCTGAACTTGATTTAGTTTCTTATCAACAAGTTCTTCCACCTGTTCGATCTTCATCTCAAACTCCAGTCCACTGAGCTCCTCATCTTCAGCGCTTGCCTGCGCTGTGGGTACCGTCATCTCTCTTTTGAGATTGCGTGAATTCATCTCCCGTGGTTGTGAAAAACGTGGTTTTTCCTCCGAGAACTCTGTCCCTGGACAAGCCACGACGGTCCCTTCCTGGTTGTGACAATCGGCTTGCGACTCCCTCGAATGAATCACCACACCTGCCGAGAAGCACAGCATCATTGTCGGCGATTCTTAAAACGATACACCAGTTTTGAAATCTGATTGGGGGAGCAACATTTAAAGCAGTTGTAAGTTGATTATTGGTTCTTACGTTTGGGTCTTTTATCATGTCTGCTATTGAACAAGCTCAATAAGCCACTTACAAGCCTTCTAGTTGGGTTATCTGACTACAAAAGCTTCTAGTTGGGTTTTCTGGTTCCTTATTTATACAATTTGCACTAGTTGGTTCCAAATTCTAACAAAGATTCCACTAGGAATCCTAAACACATTCCTTTATCCATGACATTTGACACTTATTCGTTACACTCACTAGTCTCCATCATCTCCACTTGTACGCCGATGGAGCATCTGTGTGCGCTGACTCGCTGTAGTTTGGTCTCGGTGAGGAGCAGTCGAGTCTTCAGCTCCTGTATCTCATCGTTTCTCCTCTGGATCTCCTCGTTTCTCTTCTGGATCTCCTCGTTTCTTCTCCGGATCTCCTGATGGAGCGCAGCAGCGTCGTCCTCCAGCAGCTGACTGATCTCCGCCACCGCCGCCTTCATTAGGACGTCCATGATCGCGGAGATCTGAGCCTGTAACATGACTGCACGACCCTTGTAGCTTTTAAAACACTCTTTCTATTATTATGAAGAAAAACCAAACATCTGCGACCATCGCTCGTGCACTCCTGCGCAACACTGGACGAACTTCCGGTGAAGTGGAAACATCCGCCACAATAAAAGTAGTGACTTGTAAAACATCGTGTCAGACAGATAATAAATACTTTCTATAACTTAACAAATAATTTAACACTTTTAAATATTGTTGCATTTAGCCTTAAAGTATTAAATTAATTACCTTTTAATTAATTCTTCAAATTAATTTTTTAAAACATAATGCCATTGAAAAAACTGTGCCAAAAACGTTGTTGTTAATTTGTGTTTGTTTGTTTGTTTATGTACACTGCAGTGTGCTTTCTCTGATTATGTTTTCTAATAAATATTCACCATTGGTTGTGTTATTAAACAAGTTTGTATGAAAAAAGCATTGAATGTAAAATAGTATTTTATTTACATTTCATCCTCTCTCATGTATTAGTTTTCACATATAACATGCTGGTCTGTCTTATAAGCATATGCTAAAAATGACACAAAATTACAATGGTGTTCGATAATACAGTGATTTGTGTTAATATAAGTGGTCAGCTAGAGTTTGGATAGACAATTTCAGAGAGGCTAGCTTTAAAAGCATAAGATACCACCTTCTCTCCTTCAGAGTGCTTTCTAAAGCCACGTCTCTGGCAACAGTGCATGGAGATATGCAATACATAGTCTGATATGTAAATAGGACATCCTATCATTGTATTCGGACCGAATGCAATCATTGGACAAACATTTTATGGTCCTGTGCCCTCCATACAATTAATAATTGTATTATAAATGTATTTATACCCTTAAATTAGTGATCGCTATCATGTGAACAGACTTTCAACCAGCATAACAAAAAAGCAAAATGTGGGTACCCTGCCTCTAATAAACCCACATTTTAAACAGTTCTGTCTGTTCTGTTAATGTCAGCACTGAGGGTGAGGAAATGATGCACTGAGGGTGAGGAAATGATGCACTGAGGGTGAGGAAATGATGCACTGAGGGTGAGGAAATGATGCACTGAGAGTGAGGAAATGATGCACTGAGGGTGAGGAAATGATGCACTGAGGGTGCACTGAGGGTGCACTGAGAGTGAGGAAATGATGCACTGAGGGTGAGGAAATGATGCACTGAGGGTGCACTGAGGATGCACTGAGAGTGAGGAAATGATGCACTGAGGGTGAGGAAATGATGCACTGAGGGTGAGGAAATGATGCAATGAGGGTGAGGAAATGATGCACCGAGGGTGAGGAAATGATGCGCTTGCAGATAAATGACTGACTTTACACAATTTATTTTTATTTCAAATCTATTTTAGGGTGAAAACAAGAAAATAAAGACACAGACACTACAGACATTTACACTGTAAATATACACAACATTTCTAAAGCTATTTTTCCTTTACTAAGACATTTATTGATGTGGAAACAGTTTACACATTTTACTAAATTTTACGCTTCACAAACAATATTGTTGTTATTTTATTAATGAATGATGTGTTAGTTCTGTATCATCTTGCTATTTACAGATCTATAGATTCTAAAATTGTAGAAATGTCTTGTCCTAATTTAAAATGAGAAGGACAACATTTCAACACCTATCATTTTGTCTAAAACATACAGAAGAAAGTTTTAGAATATGATTTGTATTGCCATGTATTTGAGCTGGTGGAGACTGTTGTAGGTTCAGCTGTGCAGTATATTGTAAATGACTCACACTTCTACAAAACATGTGCAGGTGACAGACTTCAACTGTATGAAAAAACATGTTTGTAATCACAGAGACAAAACTACATAAAGAATATACTTTCTATAAACCATTTATAAATGCAATAAGGCACTCGGGGTTATGATACATCATTAGGTGAATCTCCCGGATGTTCTAATTAATCCCAGAACTCAAAATAAACAGGAAATAATACATCACACCTGGTAGTGTCTGGACAGGACGATTTTCATCACAATATTACAGTAATAAAAATGAGATTGCATCATATTACAGCAATGGGATTTTAGAAGATTTGTCTTTGTCTTCATTTTCCTCCATCTTTTTTCTGGATGAAAGATGGCCTGGACATTTTTTTGTGAGATGCATCGGAATATGTGACCCAATGAGCAAATTTCACATTCCCCATTAAAAACAACCTTACAAATGATAACATGAGTTACACCTGTCTGAAGCGCCAGTCGTGCAGAAGCAGAACAAAGCAATATTTCATGGATTATTAAAACAAAGGAAAGATTTAGGAAGGTACACCTCTCAGAAAATGTTCAAATAAAGATCATTTTAGATGTTTAACTGCCATTTGGAACATTGGGGTCACTGTATGTGGACTTAATGAACTCATTTTTGTAAAAACCTCAAACTAGACCAAAACTGACATTTTTAATTTATTTTGATTGTAGCTCGTAATAAGTCTGTGCTCATTCCGACTCACTTTGCCAGCACAGGTCACATATATTTCATTAGGAAAAGCAACTGTTTGTTATTTAAACTAACCCTTAATATTGACTGTGACGACTGTGACTTTAATACAGCTGCATCCGCCAGCAGTGACCACAGCCGCTGGTCTCCTACAAACTGTGCAGGCGTTCGTGTCTCTGACAGTTGTCATGTCTTGAAAACGTCTTCCCACATATCTGACAGCTGTAAGGTCTTTCTCCAGTGTGCACCCACTGATGCGAGACCAGCCGGTTCCTCTGCGTGAAGCGTTTACCGCACTCAATGCAGCGATAAATCTTAAACCGTGCACCGCTGTGCTCGCGGACCCCTGTGGCCAATCGAGAGTTTGAGCTGCTGGGTGGATTGACTTGATTTGAGAGTGTGTTTGTGCCTGCAACAGCACAGTTTGATCTTTTAGTCTTGGTCTTCTGTCCTGGCTGTGGGATTTTGCATGGTTTCTGTGGAGGCAGTGTGTCACAATTCTGCAGTCCGTGATCGAGGTTGGTTAACTCTGAATAACACACGCTATCTGTCTTTTCTTTCACCGATTTTGAACCACACATTCTGGCATTTGGTTTGTCGCTGAATTCAAGACAACGACTGGCATCGTCTGTTAGCATATGTGTGGCAGCAAACTGCTCAGCCTGAGCAAGAAACTCTTGTCTACGTTGCTCAAAACTGTTAGAATAGTCCAGCTGAGGTTCAGCTAAGTCTTTTCCAATGGAGGACCAGAGTTGAGCATCCATGTTGTATTCAGATCCATGATCGCTGGCCTGGAGTCTGGACTGGGTTTCATCTACAGCCTCCTCCAACTGCTCAATCTTCATCTGAAGTTCTAGTCCATGTAAATCTTCATTCTGTTGCTGGTGGTAAACTTCTGGAAGATCCTTTGTGATTTCCTCTATCAAAACAGCACCGTCCAAGTAATACAGCATTACATATAGATAATGAATGATTATTAAATACTCAAACATTAATGATCTTGTTTTAACATATATATTGTCCTATACTATAATGTAGACACGGTGAAAACACAAACCAAAGGTAATGGAGACACTCACCCTAAGTACTGTGATAATACCATGGTACAATAATGATATTAATCGTTAATAGCGCTCTACAATAAAGTACCCTGGTACTACCGCAGTACTTAAGTACTATTACTACAATTGGTACTATTGCCTTTTCTTTAGTGGAGTGTAGATACATTTCTCATACCTTTCCATTTTTCGACTTGAACCGCGACAGAACATTTATCCGACACAGTTAAGGGCGCATCTGACCGTACTCGGTGTAATTCTCTCTCTGTGACTGACAGCCGCAGTTTTAGTCCGTGTATCTGCTCGTCTCTCTGCTCGATCTCTGATTTTAATAACTTACTGATCTCGGTCACTGCAGCTTTAGTCAAAACATTCATGATACCAGCGATTTGCGCCTGAATGGACACACAAGACGCCATTGTCTCCGTTGATACAGTCGCTTTCGCGGCGGACATTGTTTACTTCCGGTTGTTGTGTCGTCATCGTCCACCGATTATTTTAAGAAATGATCTGCGTAAAATTACACACCGTTACCTCAAAATATTTTATTGCTAACGATTTGTGTATATATTATGTAAAATGTTTATTAATTAAAATATAAAACGTTTAATGTTAATAATCAAATTAACAATTTAATCTAAACTATTCTGAAAGCAATCTGTTAAATGCATTTAAAATTAGAGCGCTACCTAAACTGCAGTAAACAGAAAGTTTATATTAATGCTCAATATTGTTAAATGTTCTGCAGTTTCTAGTCATTTTAATGTAATAATATGTTAACAACCAAACGTGTTGTTTTTTTAAAACGTGTCAAACAGAGGGATGTTCCCTTAATTGTTGCTGTTAAGGTTTCTGGTATGAAAACTAGATGTTGAAGTGTGGATACAGAGTTTGCTTTATTCAGAACAGAAAAAACATTTCTTTGTGAACCTGTTTGTGCGCAAAGGCATTACCATGCCGGAACAAAGAGACCCCCATCAAACTGTTGCAACAAATTTAAAAGCACAGAATTCTCTAGCATGCTGTTGTATGCCCTGGTTGAACAGCTGGTTCACACTGACTCCAAAAGCCCAACCTGTTGATCACAGGCATGTGTCCATATACCTTTGGCCATCTAGTGCACTTATTCCTCAACCACTTAATGTTCATCACTACAAGACACTGTGGTTGTTACTTAAATAAGTGGTGCAGTAAAAATATCATATGAAAAAGATTTTAGATCAAGTCGTGGATTTTTATTAACAAATTGCAAAGAAATCGGATTCTAGCAAAACATTTTTAAGACAAGCACCTAAAGCAAGGAGACAAAAAAAGTAAAACAGAAAACGCAATTTCAGTTAAATTCTTCATGGTATCGTCATTATTAAAGGTTGGGTAGGCAACTCCTTCAAAACACACGAACATGCTGATGAGAAGGTATGCAAATACATTTTTTGACTGGCATGCAGGACATCCTATCATTGCATTCAGACAGAATGTAATGATTGGACAAACATTTAACGGTCCTGCACCTCCACAGAAATATATATTTAGACCACTTAGAGACTTTCAAGCAGCATAAAAAAAGTTTCTAGAAAAGACTGCCTACCCTGCCTTTAAATAAATAATCTGCATACAACTTAGGACAACAACACAGCAACTTCTACAAACTCTACAACGGACTCTGCAAACTCTACAAAACTCTTACAAATCTGTTGGCCAACTGCACATACACTCATACAAGTATTGAAATATCACTATTAAAACTATTCAGCGGAGAGCGACAGTTAATCATTCACTCACAGCAGCTCTGAAAAATAAGTCTCTGTTGTTACATATCCACAAGGTCATGTTCGAACACATTATATCTGAAGGCGTTTAAATCTGATGGCAGTTTAAATGTGTTCTCTCAGCAGTTATCACAGGAATTCTGTCTTTCTGAAGAGCGTGTGATCAAGGCTACCAGTACACATACGCCTCCTCCTCAGTGTGACTCCTCTGGTGCAGTTTAAGGGAGTTTAAATGCGAGTAGGACTTGCCGCACTCCTCACAACTGTAGGGTTTCTCTCCGGTGTGCGAGCGCTGGTGGGATATCAGATGAGAGTTACAGTAGAAGCGTTTTCCACACTGTGGGCAGGTGTACGGTCTCTCTCCGGTGTGGATTCTTTGGTGGATCTTCAGGTAGAAGCGCGTGGTGAAAGTCTTTCCGCACTGAGCGCAGCATGAGCTTCTCTCTGCGGCGCCGTCGCCGCGGTGATCCGACGCTGGCGGAAGCGTGTGGTTAACGGCGCGCTGGGGGAACTCTGATGTTCTGTACGGTTCCTTGAGGTGGTGCTGCGAGTTTGGATCTTGTCTCTGGTTTGGTGAAACACCTGTGACATGTTGCTCGGCTGAAGCGTGAGGAGATGCCTCCAGACTGTGGGCTTCTGAGTTTAAAGGGAACTCCTCCAGAGCAGACGAATTCCAGATACCGCTAAGCTTCATTTTATTAGGTAGGATAAAATCACCACCTGCAGTGTAAAGAGCAGAAGGAGAAAGTGACAGTTAAGTGACGTATCACATTTAAGTTTTACGGCATGTTATGGACATAACATGTTATGGCGTGTTATTTAAATCACATTATAAAACAGATGGTCCTGGATGCTGATTGGTCGTTACAGTGCTCCAGCTGTGCTAAAATACACAATAAACTAACACCTACCTGGTCATCATCTACTGTGTATATCACCTATAGACACCAGCTAATAACCACTTTGGTCTGTGTCAGAAACTAACGCTTCATGAATTTGCTTAAAGTTTAGATGAAAACCATGCAGACATCTTTTCCTGTTCTTCTAATTCATTTGTGACCAAGTTAGTTGGACTGGTGCCGATATAAGGCGATGCCTCACCATCTCCAGAAGTTCTTTCTGTGTTGAAGCTGTCCAGGTCTTCCATCGCTGGAGCCAATGCGGGACAAATAACAGGAGACACTAAGAATAAAACCAGGAGAATAATTACGTTTAAATTGGTAGAATAAATATTTGAATATTACACCGGGCAGCCACGGAGAACAGATATGTAGATGTATCTGATGTAAAACAGAAAAGCACTATTATATTGTTTAAAGGTATGATTTACTCGCTCTGGTTTCCCACTGCCCCTCCTCCATGTGTTCCTCTTTGATCTGAATGGATTTGATTCCATCTGTCTGTGTTTGAGAACGCCAAAGAATCAATTAGAGAAATCATTATTGACATAACTGACAAGATGTTAATTTATAACCAATAAAATAAGCCTCACGTTTAGTGTGAAAGTCGGTACAGAGGAATCGTCTGTGTGAGTCTCTGTATGTCCTTCACCATCATTTTCACTCAACTTCACCAGGTTGAGGTTTATCTCTGGTGAGAAATGTAAACGATGAGTGAAATCATTGAATCAACGACATGAAAACAACATATAGATAAATACATTCTTAAAAGATCAGCCCTGCCAAAAACTACAGTACTGTCACCATTCACTCAGCCTTGTTTTTACCCCGTGACGTTTTTCTGTGGACGTTTTAAAGTTCGATAATAAAGTATATAAATAAATGATAATAAAGTTTGACAGCCCTCAATTCCTGAAACGAATTAATTGTATGGAAATAAAACATAATGAAAATCCCTTTAGCGTTCCACAGATAATACGCTTTTGAAGCGACGTGTACATTTTTTTATTTTTAATTTTGGTGTTTATTTGGTTGTTTTTTTATCTTTCATCTGAATGTTTACTCTGTACTTGCTGCTGATCGCATCATTTAACTCATTTCTTATTCTGATCGTGTTGAGGGTACAGTACCTCTCTGTCCAGTATTATTGACTTGTATCCCCACTGAGCGCAGGTTCGGCTGGTTCTGTCGGGCTGATCTCAGCTCGCTCTCAGTGAACTGCAGTTTGACCAGCAGGGTCTCGACCTCCATCTGTCTGCGGCTCATCTCCTGCTCCACCGCTCGACTCATCTCCATCAGCGCGCATTTGGCGAACCTCTCGATGATCGACGCCAGCTGTGCGTGTATATCAACAGATGTGGACATACTGTTCCCAGATCAGATTTTCAGTCTGTTGTTCGCGATAAATATCTTATGTCTCCACACACGCAAATATTCCCTCAGTCCGGTGTTTTTCTGGATTATAAATCTGTTAGTGGTCACGCACGTACCGATAATGTTTACACGAATTCACAAAACCGCTTCCTGCTTTATTGACGTTACAACCCGAAAGACCAATAGCGTCAGGCTTGTTGTTTTAATACCGTAAATCTTCGTTTAGAAAAAGCTCCAAGAACCACGACACTTAAACGGGTAACTTTAATTTCCTTATCAAGAAAGCAAACAAAGTGTGGGTTCTCAAATTAGTTTACAAATTATTTAAAGCTACGATCCGTATTTTTGGGTTAAAATGATCAAAAATCAGTTATTGAACATGCACACAACAGATCAGTGTTCAAATCATCTTACATTATCCTAATTTGCAATGATACGTTTAGAATTATTATTTATAATTCGAGCTGTCGGGTCGGATTTCCAGGTAAATGCCATTCTGACGTCAAAAACGTCATGTAACCTGCAGCTTTAAAGTAACCTGCAAAGTTATGTTTCAAACATAGATGGTGACAGACAGGCAAAGGTTACAGATTGCATCTTTAAAGTTGGAATCAAAACATGTTTTACAGTATATAAGTCACACAAACCCTTCCTCACACAAAAAACACATTATAGATTATATGCAAACAAGTAAACAAATTCTCACACATATAGATCACACATATATAAATGAAACATTTATTGAAAAGAAGTGTGTTGAATGCTTTAAACAACAGAGGCTTTGTAAAATATGACTTATAGAAAAATATAAAATTTTCCTATAGTCTGTACAGATTATCATATCTTAATTTCATGTTATTTTTGTATTTGTTTCCTGAGTTTTTTAAGTCCCTTTAAATGCATTAAGTTTATACACCGATCAAAACATTAAACCATTACAATCCTAACCTATGAACCTTCTGAAATGGCTGAAATTAGTTTTATTAATTATCCCAATACATATTTAATTCAAAGGATGTCTTATATGTAAATAACAATGTTATTATCAAATGATAATAGTGATTTGAAACGCTTTCATGAACTATACAAACATTTTAGCCCCACATACAGGCTATATATGTAAAAAAGATTTGATAAGAAAATTAGCAGGCTTATACCAAAAGAAAAGTAGAATATTAAAGAGTATAAAATGGTTTACTCATAACATTGTACATGTTTGTGTAACTATATTGCGCCTCTCATTATTTCTTATGTTGGTCAGTTTTCCCCTCCTCACCTTTAATTCATCTTCCCTGCTCTCTCCCACTGTACTCCTGACAGTCTGTCTGAACTCTCTCTGTCTCTGTTCCTCTTTACTGTAGCCCGAGCAACAGCTTCATCAAAACAGATGCTGATTCCACTGTTCCTCTTCAGCTCTCCCTCTCTGTGGAGATCTTTTCCTGACACTCTCCCAGCATCCCAAGTCCCCAGGCTGTCTCTCAGAGCCTCCCTCTCTTGCTTTTTCCGATCTTCCTGACTCGTTCCATCTACATTGGTCTCACTAAACTGTTTTTCACCACTTTCTACAGTTTCTTCCACTTGCTCTGCTTGTTTTTTATTTTCTATTTGTTTGTTGCTGTCCTTGTGTTCTTCTTCCCTGTGCTGCTGCTCTGTTACCTCTTGTTTGAGACACTGATCTCTGTGCTGTTCCTCTGTTTCGCTCTCTTTAACACCCTGATCTCTGTGCTGTTCTTCTGTTTCGCTCTCTTTAACACCCTGATCTCTGTGCTGTTCCTCTGTTTCGCTCTCTTTAACACTCTGATCTCTGTGCTGTTCCTCTGCTTTGTTCTTTTTAACACCCTGATCTCTGTGCTGTTCCTCTGCTTTGTTGTTTTTAACACACTGATCTATGTGCTGTTCCTCTGTTTCGCTCTGTTTAACACACTGATCTATGTGCTGTTCCTCTGTTTCGCTCTGTTTAACACATTGATCTCTGTGCTGTTCCTCTGTTTCGCTCTGTTTAACACATTGATCTCTGTGCTGTTCCTCTGTTTCGCTCTGTTTAACACATTGATCTTTGTGCTGTTCCTCTGCTTCATTTTGTTCAACGCACTGACCTCTGTTCTGTTCCTCCGTTTCGCTCTGTTTAACACATTGATCTTTGTGCTGTTCCTCTGCTTCATTCTGTTTAACACACTGATCTCTGTGCTGTGGTTCTTTATCATCATGTTCTGTGTCCATGAACTGTGAGAGTCTGTGCTGAATTTCTGTGTCTCTGTGCTGAAGCTGTTTTCTGAGGGTGAGAGCAGTAAGTTTGGAGTTTTGCGGTTTAGGTGGGACAACCGGTACAGCTCTTACTTGGTGCTTTCTGGGTGCTTTACGAGGAGCATGTTTAGAAGTGCTTGTTTCTCTCTCTTCCTCTGGAGTGTGACTGTGTTCAGCTCTCTGGGACAGCTCTTCATCTGAGATAATGGATGACTCTTCATTTCCCTGCTCTTCCATCTCCCTCTTATCCATTTTTCCACACGAAATCTCATTCGGTTGATCCGTTAATGTTGACCCATCATGATCATCTCCACATGAAATACGTTCTTTGTCTTCAACTGTCTCATCAGTTATTTCTTCCCAAGAAACGTTTCCCTCAACTACATGTGCAGAACTTCCATGATGACTGTCTGTATTTATATTTGTGTCTTCCTCATTACCCTCAATGCTTCCTTCATTGCTTTCCTTTTCTATCTCAGTTTCCTCTAAACTGTTCTCCATCTCAGCTCCTTCATGCTCTACCTTTTCTACAGATTCATCTCGTGCAGGTTCCTCCTGCTGATCTTTTTTATCTTCAGCCATTTCATTGACATCGTTCACACACTCCTTCATCTCCTGAACATCTTGCTCAGGATTCTCCCCTCTCTCCCTCCATGGTTCCTCATTCTCAGCAGTTTTTATCTGTGCTGGCTCTGATATTTTCTCCTCAGCTTCCACAGTTTGGTCACATTTCTCTTCCTCCTCCGCTTCAGCTTCTTCTGGTTCCCTGATCTTCTCCTCACTCTCACTGATCTTTCTTTCATGGAAAATCATTATTTCTTCGTCTGATGGTTGATTGGTCTTCGCTTCATCTTGAGTGGCCAATGAGGTGGAGCCTGTGGTTGTGACCTCATCAATGGTTATGATCACACCCACTGTGTTATCTTGAAAACCCTCAGTGTCCAGAATCTGCTGAGCTTCTACAACTGGAAACTGTATTGAGATGGGCTCATGGGTGCCTACATTGGCTGTCTCTGTCTGGATGGGCTCTGGAGAGGAGGGTATCGGGTCTGGTCCAAAATATGTGTCCTCTGCACTGTCTAGACTATCATCTTCCCTGTATGAATGCAAAAGTAAAACATTACACACATTAGAAATTTAAAGGATCAATTCACCCAACAATAAAAATTGTGTCTTGTCACAAATATATATCACTATAGAAAAGTTCTATTGTTGTTGTATCTTAAACTGCGATCTGTAACATTTGTCTCTCTACCGCCATCTTTGTTTGAAACATAAAATTGCAGGTTACTTGCAGAGGTAATTTCTTCTCGAGAATGATGAGCTTAAATTCTCATAAACACTTGTAAAAACAAGCCACAAGCGCTGCGCCATCTACAGTACCCAAACATGGGATACAGTAGCTGGATCTTCTTTTTTGTGTTTACAGATGGACATTTCTCACGAAATCGGTCAATAACTGATTTTTCTTCATTTTTTACCATGAAAAGTTACGGATTGCAGTTTAAAATATATGGCAAAGACTGGCTGATGCATTTCTCCGTGCAGGAAAGAAGGTTAATGCATGTTGCTGGTTCTCAAACAACATGAATAAATAACAGTACTCACATTACTGTGTGTGTGTCATTCTCATTTACATCCTCTGATTTGCTCTCCTCCTCCTTCTCTTCATTCTCTTCATGCTCCATCTTTGAATCTCCACTGAGAGGCTCTTCATTGCCTAACTGGTCAAAAGCATCCGCACCTGTTACAACACTGTCTGTCACCACAGGAGAATCACTGTCTTCTGATTGGCTGATGGATTGCACATCTTTAATGTTCATAGGAGGAAGTATTATTTGTGTCTCATCTAAGCATTCTGATTGGTTGCTGGAGGGAGCGTCTACGTCTTTGCCAGCAGAAGTGACAGCGGTAGTTTCTGAGTTTATCCAGGATAATCCTTGGAAATCCCGACTGGATGGGAGACTTTGACAAAACATGTCCTCATATTCAGAACCTTTATCCGACTCATCATCATCATCGTCATCCTCATCAAGGCTGTACTCTTCATCAGACGATAAAGACAGGGCAGGCATGAAGGGGCGGGACTTATAAGGCAAACTGTGTGATTTTCCAGGGAGGGGTTTGTGTGCGAAGGGGGACGTGCTGAGGTCACCTGCCGGCGTTTCGAAGTCATTACTGCGGGTTTGCAGTGGACTGGAAATGTGTGTGCTTTCATCATCTTCCTCAGCTTCCCCTTCAAAGGGCGGCTCCACGGAAAACTCAAGCTGGAAAACAGTTAATTAGTTAATTAAAGCAGTAAAATTAGAGTACCTAACGTAATACCTCATGTTAACTTAATTCTAAACGTTTTTTATGTATATATGTATATATATATATGTATATGTAAATATACATCACGTATGCTGTGCTATGTATGTTTAAATGTACATGATCCAGTTTAATGTAGAAATTGTGTTAATTTACAAATAGTTTTTCCTCTTTTCATATCAGAGCAACAAGTCATTAGCATAGCCACAGTCCTTCTAGTACATCTACTTCCTGTGAGAGTCAGATGACTCACATGTGGAGCGTTTCAGTCTGTGTCACTCATGAGCTTTCGTTTCAGTTAATATGCAGTCTCTACTCAGCTGCCCGTGTAGACAGTAGAGAACGGTTTGAAACAGGCCCAAAGTAACCGTAACGGTTAACCTCATTCATAAGCACACCTGGTTTGAAGCACAGCTGTCCATCAAATCCAGAAACCCAAAAGCATCTTGAACGTCAATGGGGATCTCGGTTAACTCGTCCCTCTGAGCTGACAGATGTTGTTGGAGATGTCCTCTCATATCTGACAACAGGTGAGAATCTGGCTTCACAACTTAAAATATTTATTATATGTTTACGTTTTATTTTATGTTTGTTATAAGGTTATACTAGGATATCCATGTGTAATTGTTGCACAAAAAATGTCAGTTAGGGGGACAAATAAACTTGAGCATTTTTTAAAATAATCTTTACATTACATTAGTCTTTACATTAAGCCCATCAGTTAGAAACATTGCATGAATGTTTTGATTAATATTCTTTAGCCAAGTCCCCATCATTCAGTCTTACCCATGTAATCGCCCTCTGCTGTTTCCTCTTGGTTCTGTGGTGGCAGATCTTCTGCATTTCCTGTTACAGATCCCTGATCCTGAGTCACATCTACTTTCACTGCTTCTTCAGTACTGGGTGCACCTCCTTCCTCCACCTCCTCCTCCACCTCCTCCTTTGTAATCTCTAAAGTTGTCGTCCCACAATCCACCTGACATTCCCTTCCTCCTCCACTCTCTTTGACATCATCATCATCATCCTCAGTTTTTCTCCCATCATTGGACATCCTGTCTGGCTCTGCACCCTTGACCTCCAGCCCTGTGCCCTCATCTTCCTCTGTTTCTGGTTGATCTTCCTCTGCATCTCCTTGCACGGGTTGTTCCTTCTCCGTCCATCCCCCGTGCAGCACACCCAGAGCCAACCCAGACGTTATATGAAGTGGAACAGTCACTGAAAAGGGTCCAGATATGTGGATCCCAGCACGACGGTCAGCTTTTCTGTTCATTCCTGGCGACCTCGACACTCCCTGCGGTGACCCCTCAGCTCCACTGGCTCCGCCCCCTGAATCCAGACGATTGTAAGTGCCCGGAGTACCACCACTCACCACACTCACCTGTGCCCCGCCCGTGCGCCTGTACGTCACTGCATATCCACTAGACACACCCCCACTGACACCGGCCACGCCCTCTGGGTTGCCCGAAGACAGGACCAAAGCTGGAGGATGTTTCGAATCTGAGAAAAGACATAAAGATAACAACAATGCAGTGACACCAGCTGGAACAGGGAATTTTGTGTACATCAAATATGTTGTCATGAAATTAAATGACATGTATATCAGCTTCCCTGCTCTGTATGTGCGGAATATTTTCATACCTTCCTGTGCATAAGGCCCTGGGCTCAGAGAGTCCATGCTTTTGGCAGGTCTTAGAGATGTTTTCTCTTTATCTGTGAGTTTAGAGGCAAGAAAAATAGCAACAGCGTATCTAATAGCAACAATATCTAATACGAGGCAAAGATTTGTGCTGAATAATCTGTCGACTTCATAAAAATGAATTTCTGTAAAAAAGTATTTTAGATGCTTGTACCTTTGGGACAATATTTGCTTTTCTTGCGAGGATCATGAAGTTTCCCTCCCAAATTAAAGATGGATCTCCATTTCCTTCCTTTAAGAGAGCCCTTTCTCCTGAAGACCACACAGACGTTTGAGGTTAACCGTATAGATTCAACATGTGGACATCAGTGAATGAGTGGAATAAAACATTGTTTTGAGAGGAATTATGGGTAACGGGCTTACATGCAATGATATACAGATATATACAACACTATATAGATAATATGCAAATCAGTTTTTAGTCTTACTTGTCAGTGCCATCAATAATAGCATGGTATGGCCGCATGGGTGGGGGTCCATCTCCAGGGCTCAGGTTTCCTGAACAATGTAAGGGCAGGGACTTGAAGAATTGATCACCCTGATTGGTCAGTAATGCGGGCGAGGGGAGGGACTTCCGGCGCTCCCTGACCAATTCTGTGTATACATGGAGTTAAGAGACATATTAAAATCACACATGACATGATTTCACATAAAACGTAAGATGTACGCATGAAAAAGATAAAAAAATGGCGGAAGGGATAAATTACCTGGAGCGGGAAAAAGTTCAGCTACATGTGTGAGAATAAACTCCACCACAATAGACTGAACTCGTACCTCCATAAACGCTGCTGTGCCATTAAAACCAGTCGACTCAATGTCCTTCGATCTGGAAAATGACACAATCACCACTTAAAAATGAACACAATAAATGACAGATAACAAAGACCACACACACACACACACACACACACACACACACACACACACACACAC
>JAZGTI010008360.1:0-20253 GCA_036877585.1 Botia kubotai | reverse complement strand
ATCACCACAAATGTATGCAGACAAACATGCATTAAATGACTCAGATATGAAGATAATTATATTTTAAAGATGCCGTTATGTTAAAAGCCGTCTGTGTCTGCATCATTAATTTTATCTTAGTGCTAGATTTACTTAATGCATATGAAACATTCCATGATGTTATGCAACAGAGGGTTTTATCATTGAACACCCCAGATATCTGACAAATACAAATAACAGATAACAGAGCTTCAGACATTCAAATACTAAAAAGAGTGGAAAACCATTAAACCTATTGAAAACAGATTTATAACGATGCATAACGCCTGATTTCTTATAATGCATTACTGGTTGCATCTCATGCATCATATAACTTTAGTTAAATCTTCTAAATTTGTATTAGTACTATATTTAAGCTATCAAGAGCCTAACAAGTCCTAACAGATCTGAAGCCGAGGCATCACAGTTTTGCTCTATCCAAACACAATAACATTTCCTTGACACAATATTCAAAGGCCCCCCATGTCCCTTTTCTATAGGGGTCCAGAGCACCACAAAGCTGTGAACATAATTGTCCCCCAGGGAACTCAGACTGCTCATTAAGAGCGATTGATCTGAGCAGGGAACCCAGCAGCCATTCGAATCATCGCAGCATCAACAGAAGCATGATCACCCCTCACCCGCTAAAATGGCTGGAAAGAGGCAGGGGCTGCCGGAGAACACAGTCGTTAAGGAGAGTGCTGTAGCAAAGCTATAGCCTTATTGTTCGGTTCAATACAATATTGATTGTCATGCGAGTCTAAAGGGTCTGATATATTCTCTTATTAGCAAGTCGAAACGTCTTATTGGACCATAATAGAGCTGTGAGACTGAATGAAAAAGTGGAATCTTATCTTAAAATACAAAAATGTATATGTATTATTTTCTCTAACGTTATGTATTGATGTAGAAGAATACTGTGAATGAAGTCTCGTGTGGAGTTTTTAAAATGTATTCAATCGATTCATCTGTTAGTTATGTGCAGAGATGTAAAAGCTAATGATTTGCTCTCACTGAATAAAGGTTAAGAACGGGACTGAGAGCGCATACGCATCACTTCAGCATTATACATAACAACACATTCTCCTAAGGACCAGACTGATGTCAGCAACTTTAAACACAAAATTTAGATTAGCAGATAAGTTCCGTCACTTTATTTGCAATTTCCAAAGCACACGGGTGCCAGGGTTGAATGTATTTTCTCAGCACACCTATTTCAGTGGTATTTATCAGGAAGTAGGGAAAATGTATCTGTGGTACGTTCAAACAATCATTAGCATCTTTAAAACGAGCCTACTAATGATCGATGAGTACATTATTACAGCAACAAGCAGCCACAATATTACCCACATCGCTGGGAAACTAAAGCATTTTTACCATAAAGTATATCAGTTACTGTACATGCTGATTATCAAACAGCAGTCAGGGTTGTGGCAACATGAATTAATTAAGTCCTTCTTGTGTGGAAGTGATCAAACAACTAAACAGCTCACACAGCAAACCGCAAGCTTTTAGGGTCAAAAATGGGACCATGATTATTATTACATCGTACAATCCAGCTTCAGTTTAATGACGCAAACCATTTCCCGTCAGACACATTATGATATGATGGCCCAGCCCACACTGAAGGTGATGGAGAATGGCAAATGTTTACTACTTACTATTTCATTAACCAATGAAATACCAAGGAAATGAGCAAACAGAGTAGATGTATATTTCTATATGTATACAAACACCAAACATAAAACATATATGAAAGGATCTGTATGTCTAACCTATGGCACACACTGTTTAATGGGAGAGATTTATGTCTGTTATAAATAAAAGCCACTGGCCAGATTCATGCAGTCTCTTCCGCTGCAGGGACAGAACTGCTTCCACTAAATCTGTTTATTGCAGTGAGGTGAAGGGGTGACGTAAGTTTCTGTGGACGGGCAAAATAAATCTCCCAGCCATTAAGGGTGTCCCTAGTGGTCCCAGTAACCACACGGGGCCAGCTCCACCGTAACACTGTCCTCCAGGATGAGTGCAGATCCCCGGGGCATGTCAACTAGTGGAGCCACTACTGCTGTCTCACTTTCAATCTATTTTAAGTGGCATTATCCTCCACTTCAATAGAAAAGGAGCTTTTGTGGGCCCACAATTATCCCTGTTTAAAATGTACTGAAAAACTCCCACTGCTTTGTCAGCAACCGTGTGATCTCTTTAACATCTGGGGATTCTGCTAACAATGTTAAATGATGCTGTATCAGAAAACTGTATCCTGACACTGTAACAAAAGTAGCACTAGACATTCATAAGAAATGAATTTGTAATTACATAATTTTTGCCCCAACAAAATAAATACTGTAAATACAGTCCATACTTACAATTTAGACATTATTAGGAACAAAACATTATTAGAAACATCTTTAGTCTAACAAAGTAAATCAATTTCAGAAACACTTCGAAATCACAGCAAATTAAATGCTAATAAAAGAATCATCTACTGTACAGTGAGTTATGAAGTCCATGAATAAGGGTCCGAATGTTCTCTTCAAATGCCTTACAGAACACCCTCTCCGGCCCATTACACTTCTAAAGAACCAGTCAGCTGTACCGTAGAAGCACAAGCAGGACTCACTTCACCCACTCACCATCCATCTTCAGACCCCTGGTCTGACCGCAGGGAAGCCTCACAATCATCATTTATCCATGTACAAGACCTCTGCTACACTGCCTGTGCCAGGGTCAACCAGACCAAATTGTTTCCTCTCTATTCAGTTCCACTGAGCTCTTGTCAACAATAGCATTACAATGACAAAAACAACAGATTGTTGATTTTCTCCGACCATGGGCAAATGACTTCTGCAAAACCACTTGCTTAAATGAAATGCTTTTTTTTACTTGGATAGGAACCTTGGCTTACTTACCCCGTCAACACAACAACAAAATCCATTACATTCCACCCATTACGAAGGTAGGAGTCTTTATGAAAAGCAAAGCCTTGGGCGATGATCTTGATCCCAGCCTCAAAACAAAATATTCCAATGAAGTATGGTTCCGTGTCATCCTGTTATAAGAGATACGAGATGTCATTGGTGCAAACTAAACATGTTTACAATCAAATCCGAGTGTAAAAAGCAACATAAATGTCTGTTTATCATTTGATTGTGTATTGTGCAAGTTACTATTTTCATGCAAATTTCTTCATTACAGACGTGTCATTACTAAAATGTTAATCACAGCATCTAAAAATAGTGATGACTGAATCAATTTAGGATGATAGTTAAAAACAACTTTTGTTACAGAACTTGTGATTGAAACTTTAGTAAGTGAAAACTTACGGTGTTGTTTTTTGTAAAGAAACATTAAGCTTTTTATTGTAATACTTCACATATGAATGGTAAACAAGGAGGGTTTTCCAAGGATAATTATTTGAAAATTGCAATCATCATAAGAGAAAAAGTGCCACCTACCAGTCGCTTTGACAGGGGCGTCTTGTCTAATGCAGGTAAATGCTGCTCTAAGCCCAGTACAATGCAGTTTGCTATGATGGTGGCAAGAATCATGTACTCAAATGGAGTAACAGTGTTAAAGAAAAGAGCTCATGAGACATAAACAGTTTAAATTAAAGACAAAAACATGATCACAAAATTGTGGAAGATTGTATAGAAATCAATAAAGTACAATATAAAGAATACAGAACAGCAGCGTGTCTTTGACTTAATTCAGTTCACGACATTTGTAAGTGAGCCACTCCATAAACTTTGAACAAATTTATATCGCATCATACAACCATTTAACTCCCGCGTTTTTATTATCATGTAAATAATTGTAGTGAGTGATCTCAGTTCATCTCAGGTACCTTATAACCCAGCCAACAGCTGCGTAAACTGCGTCACACTCTTACAGATCTGCTGTTTTGTGGGGTGATTGGGATAATCATTTCCTGTGGCACTTTTCGAAACACATTTGCGTCAGACATGCGGAGACTCATCGATAAATACATGAAGAATTTCGTTATTTCACTGTTTACGCAAAATACTCCCTGTAGTACAAATATATGGGGTAATTAAAGCAGATAAATAATTCTGCATATTTGTATTTTTTGTTATTTGTATTATTATAAGTAATTATTTACTTGGTGATTCTGAGACTGCTGAAAGAGATGTTAATACCCAAACTTAGATTTTAAATCTACTGTATATATTTAGCATTTAAAAGATTAATCCTTAAAATGTATATTTAGTTATGCTGTGCCTTTACATCTATGTAACTGAGTATGTATAACTGGATTTGACATTCGGTGAACCACGGGCGTCCCTCCACTCCGCGCTTCCTTGTAGGAGTTAAAACGTAGGCGTTTCAGCACCTCGGAGAGCGCTTTGTTAAGGAACTAACGCTGAACAGCTAAAACTTTCCCACGTCAAAGGAAAACGTGTATTTAATTTGAATTTCGCTGACGCACTACACTCAAGAACAATGACGTAAAGAGGACAGGTGGTTAGGCCTCCAGAATTACATCCACTAAACTGGTGCTTGTAATGCGTTTGGACTATAACTTAAATGGACTTGTGACTGTATGCTGCGATACAGCTTTCCATTTGGGGGAAGCTTTAATATTAGAAAGTGTAGAATAACGGGCAGTCTATATCTCGGTTACTTTATGACTGGTATTCCCGGGAGCAAGACTCTAGAGAGTGCACAGCAATTTAGACAGCCTAATGCAAGAGCTGCTTTGGTTGCTATGAGCGACAGAGAGGCTCGTTGTCTGCCTAAAAGAATCAATACCGCAGTGACTGAAAGGGGCAAAGCGCTAAAAATTCTAAACGGCACCACGTCACACGAGTTGAATGATATTTTAAAGATGCTATAGCCTGAATCATGTATAATGTCAGATACAGGCAATCTGGACTTTTATTTTCGTATATAAATCGCAACCTCGCATATAAAAAGGCATCTAACTTGACCGGGCTATTTAGTGAGAGGAAGTCGGCTGAACGCCTCTTCTAATGAAATTTTGCGCCATTAGTAAGACAACACCCTGCAAACTGCGTGTCATTTAGATCCTGTGTGCGCTTTTCTTTATAATAAATGTACGCGATTTAACAGACCCCGCGTTTGTAAAACCACCCCAACTGCGTGTTATTTCTACCGAGAGATCAAACTTTTGCGACTTGAACTAGAGTGTTAGTTGGTAACCAATAAGCAAATCCAGCTGTATTTCAAACAAATACCATTTAGTCTATTATACTACTTTGCCCACTTACAAAACGCCTGCGATGTGCGTAAAGGATATGGCCATTCTGTTATTTTTTTTGCATATTTTCGAATAATATTATCTTCGCTAAAGATGAAAAGGGATCGGTTGACTGTGAAGCAGTTCTGTTTGACCGGTATCGGGTTGTATATAGCCATTGTCCGGGCTCTTTGGGCCATTGTTTGCTTATACATCCTCTGCACGCCCGGGGGGCCTGGCTGCCGGCTTGCCCCTCTGCCTTGACCCGCTGGAGAGCCACCGCCTCCATATCGGGTCGGGAGATCGTCTTCGAAGCGAGCCATTCGGGAAACGCACAGATTTGACAATAGAAATCCAGATTCACATCAGACAGAGTATAAAGAAGAAGCATCACAACACGCGATGTAGTCCCAGCCACTAGTTCTTCTCATCCGTATAGGTCTGACATCCAGAAAAGCGTGTTCACCCAACAAATAAAGACACAGAGTTTTTTAAAGTATTCCAGCTATTAAGCGCATCTTTGTCAGTTACATCTCCCCACAAAAGCCGTTATGAAACGAACGCCAGTTAAAGTTTACCGTGTTGCACAATCCATCAAAAACCGAACGAATATATCCAATACTGTTCATTTTCACACCTCGCTCGGCGTATGTAGGTAATTAACCATTGCATGAAATAAGTATAGTCATGACAAAATAAAGCCGTAAACTGAGTCAAGACCACAGATTTTAAGATCCTGCTTTCTTGGTTTCAACGCTGTTGCAGATGCTTCGATCTTGCGGATGCTCTTCCCTCTAACAGATGATCATACGCATTGTCCGTCGCTTTTGCGTTCGCATGGTTGGAAGTAAAACGAGCAAACGATATTAACAGCTCTTTTTCACTCGAGCACAGCGTGGCAATGAAATCTTAACCAATTTCTGCAGCCGCTGCTTCTTCTAAATCAGATCACGTGACCCTGAAGCAGCCTGTCAATGGCTCCACCTGTGCCTCTACAGTATCCATGGCACTGGGGCAAGAGGGGAAAATACAGCATGTACTCTTTCCAGACCCGAGTTCGTTTGTGACGTCTGCAGCATTACATTAAACAGCTGCTGTAACTGGTACTTTTATAGCGTTACCTTAATGATTAATAATGCTGATTCTGTTTAGAATCAGCGCGTTTGCACCTCCCATCACAACATCAAACAACGTTCATTTAGGAAAGGGTGAAACCGGGTGGGGCGAATCAGGACAGTTTCTCGTGGATAGCGCCGTGTTTACAGTCTCGTTCCAATTTAGATTAAAACGCATGACTTGGACACTGTAGACAGAACCTCGAGATCTGACAATAAAATAAATGCGAAAATAAGAGTGCGGGTACGATCTGTCCCAGCACACAGAACGTTCCCCTAACGTTAACATTTGGTTTCCGTTTGGGGTACTTGCTGACGGCTGATTTGTAAATTACAAATGAACAAATAAATTATTACAAACATCACGAAAAGCTTTATTTTTTGGCATATGAAATTCTGTAACCGTTTTAAAGAAAAAGGGCCAAGGCACCGATAAACGAACTTAGAAAACAGCCCTGTTCTCTGCTCCAAAGAATGTAATGTTTTCACAACTTTTTTCCTTGGCGAGTTAGAAAGCACTGTACTTCTGACAATTGGATGCTGACCGAGCCGATCTGTGCCGTCTGTGTGGTTCGGGCCCACAACTGGTTTAGAAGATCTACATTTTGCAGAGCCACAATGAAAACTGAAGTACGATTCAACTAAAGTGCAATTTAAAGAAAGCTTAGATCCTGGTGTTTGGTAAACACACCGGAAAGATTCGCAAAGATGATTTATAAACCTACTAATATTACCATAAAATTCCCGACCAAGAAAAAAGTTATAACCATAAGAGATTTACAGAACGTTCATTTACCTCAGCTTTAGCTTAATTCACCTTTCAATGTACTGTAGCGCCCCCTGCAGGCCACAGGTATAAGAGCGTCAGGTCGGAGGTTAAAATCGTACATTTTCGCAAAATCGTTTCAAAGCAACCCCTTAAACTTACCTTATTGTCTAGGCTGAACATGTATGAGTTATTATCACTAACATTAGCTTGTCCATCTGAAATGATCTCACCTGCAAACATGTACATAAAGAATAACCTCAGGGCTGAAGTATTTGATGAAAACATCATGAAATTAATCATGACTGAATAATTCATAACTCCTAATGACTTTCATTTCTGTAGCAAATTGCACATTACCTTTTAGGAGTATTTATGAGTGCACTTTAGAAACCACACAGTGTTTCCTCAGTATTAGAATAAAATACAAAAGTGTTCTTGTAATTTTCAAAGTTAAAATATGCAAGTTAATATTTAATAATAATATTTATATTTGTGCATAAAGTGTAAACATTGGCAGTGGCATACCAACTCAATGAACAGTTTAAATTTATGGTGGGACAGCCTGTTTTACTGAAAAATGGCACACAGGGGAGTGTCTGGGAAACATGTTTGGAATAGTCCATTTTTTTTATTCAGTTTGGTACCACTAGTGGGGTTGAATTTATGCTGGAATAGCCTGAAATATAAAATAAGAGGAGGCCATATTTGCACACAAAAGCTCCCTCTGGAATATCCTGCAGTGCTTGGACCTCCCAGCCCATCTTTTTAGTCCTAAATACCTGCAAACTCATCCTAAGAATAAGAAATGACAAAACAAAATATGACACCAGTGCAGAGTTTACATTACAATAAACTACATATATTGTGCATATATTGTGCATATATATAACTGAGCCCATTCTGTATAACTCTATTCCGACAGGTTCTCCAACAGGAACAGGCATGTGTTACCACGTTTAAATTCATTTTACAGAATTCCCAAATTCTTTCCTCAAAATCAGAGCAGACAGATAATGCCAAGTCCAAAAAATTCATCTAGGCCTAGCTATAGATAACTGAGGAAATGTACACATGGTGGATGGTGAAATATATATATAATGAGCCCTGGATCAGACACAATTCTATAAACGTTAGTGTGTGGGAGGGGGTTGAACTATTGAAACACCACATAGCCAGATGTTTAGCCAATTAGCCAATGTTTGGATCTTAAGTACAAGCGTTTCATGTGCCCCACTCACAGGCCGGCAGAACAAACCACCGCCTGGGCAGCTCTGGTGCTTTACCATCCCAGCATGATGATCATCACACAGCGGAAGCAATGGAATCCTCAGAGATGGATGTAGCCAGAGTGTGGAGAGTAGGGTTATTGTTTTCTTCAGAACGTCCTCCATTTCCTTGTTCCTGTGGTTCTACTGCATTTTCTCTATCCATCCTTAAGGTTTTTTTTTACTTTTTTTTTTTAGGAGTAACTGTTTTTGAATGCCTCCTCCATGGACATCTGGGTACCGCTGTATGTTAGACCTTCTGCAAGAGTAGAAGGAAAAGATCTTTAAAGTTCAAATTAAAATGAAATAAATGACTCTATTCCACATGCACAGAATGAAAAGAAGATGTCCGACCTTTGCATTTGAGGGAGATAATAGTGCATTCTGTTTCTTGGAAATCTTGCGAATGAAGTTGGAATGAAGTTATATAACTCCATTTTTCTTTTCCTTTTCTTGGACACTGCAGAATGTAAACAGAGGAAGCAGAACAGCATGATTATATAATATGTTCTAAACAAAGAAAATCTCATTCGGCTTCGCTTATTAGCAAAACAGGCTCACCTGTTCGTGCTGAATCTTTGAGTCCCTGAGCTAACATGAGCTGCGGTGTGTACGAGGACCCCACGTCTCCCTCATGAACACTGTTCTCCACATTCATCATCTTTGTTGTTCCATTACAAGAAACAAATAAACGAGATAAAATCAGACAGGAACACTGACCGCCCACACATGAGAGCATGTGCGCTATTCCACTTTTGGGAAAAACAAATCAATAGCCATGTCTTCATCCACTGTGCCCCATCCCACACACTTTTCTAATTGTTCCTACACCTGATACCTGCATGCAGCCAAAATAAATAACACGCAAACAACAAAGGTACCTTCAGGGCAGCTGGAGTAGGTGCCGGTCTAACCATGGTTTTCCATGCCAGATGTGGTGGAGAAGGTCACACAGCTTTGAATTATCCTGCAAGCTCATGCGACACTCTCAGGACTAGTGGATCTGAGCCATCACCTTTGTGTTTGATATTTAGCATTCAAATGTTTACCTTAGGCAAGGCTTACTGCTTTAGTATGAATTCTTTTTCAACTTACGCGTGCAACAGCAAATGTGGATGTTTATGTCGGATGTAGCGCGCTCACAAATGGGTGGCATAACAATAAACATGAAATAAATTAGCTAACAGGTGCGAGTTTCAGTCATAACATCATTAATTCAAACGCAAAAATGGCTGCAGCTGTGTTTTGAGGTTCTGCTCTTAAATAAATGTTTTACATATTCTTACCCGTTAACTTTGAGTGGTTTGCATTTTCGTGAAGCAAGTCTTCCAAGCCTTCCAGGTACAAGCGCCCTGCGACCTTTCAGGTGACCATACTGCGCCTTCTAAATCACGGGCTATTTTTAAACCCCAATTTTTGCTTTAATGCATCCGTTTTCTTCCTATGGTTCTTCCTATGGTTGTAGACCTGACCATCTTACACACACGACAGTTATGGAGAGTTATGAATTGTATTACTGGTCAGTATTCTTTTATTTGGGAACTATAACTTTATGTTAGTTGTCAATTTCCAGTTTGTGTCCCTCTATATAATCTATACATGCTGTTTAAAAGAACAACAGTACAGCTTAAACAATTTTTCAGTAAGTGACATTCAACCAACATCCAATCAAAATTTGTCTTGAAATAGACTTGATATTTATTAAGATTTTTAAAAGAAGTTTATTTATCAATGCTACCATTTACTTTAAATCACTGGTCAAATACAAAAATCATGCTGTGTGCAATAAAACTGCCTTTGGAAAAAAATACAATACTAACAAAGTAAACAAGTCCTTCTATACCACAGATCCTGCACTATATATGACTATATATAATCTGTAGTGTTATGTAGTGACCCAAAAACATTTTCTGGATTCAATGGTCAGGAATATCAAAACCTGAGTTTGCACAGCGGCAAAACAAAATTACCCAAAGATCTGTGTGACCACAATTACAAAAAAAAACAATATAAACACAGTAAATAAAACCAGCAGTCACTAAATGTTATAGATCCTGGACTACATGTATCGCACTATAAATAACCTGTAATGTTATTTAATGATGATTGGTGCATTTCAATATATATACAACAGTCATATATAAAAAATGCTGTCAAAAAAATTAAAACCTGAACTTGCAAAGGGGCAAAGCAAAATTACATGGGGGCTTGGGTGGTCACAAATGTACAGAACAAGCAGTGGTCTAATAATTCAAAAACAATACTACAACTCCTAAAACAAATGGTCCCAAAACAATGATAACATTTGCAAATATTTTCCAACGAAAAAATACAAAAAGCACAATGATGCCTTTTTGATTGTTTAGCATCACAGACGTCGAACCTTATGTCGATGTATGTCCATGTCTTATATCAGTTGACCCCTTATTAAATTGCACATTCACACAATTAGTATAAAAGTGCTTGAGGTTGACATTTACTAATGAGTCACAGGAGTGTTTTAAATGTTTCCTTCAGACGCTTTATAGTTTTGTTCCTGAGGATGGGTAACATCCTATGAGCCGAAGCTATCTTCATAAGCAGGTGGAGGTTCTGTAAATAGAAACAATCCAATTAGTCATCATATAATATTGTCCTTAATGTATCTTATTTTTAAATATGAATTATTATTAATGTTACGTAAATAATCATTTCATAGTAAATTAATACTGACAATGTAAGAATTGAGCAAGAACATTCTGGTAATTTAATGTATAAAACAATAACAGTGTGACATGACACTATTGAGCTGGTTTAGTGTAAAGTAATATACCTTGTGGATATGCTGAACTTCTGTAATCTGGAGGCAAGGTCATGGAGTAAGACGCTGACAGAGTTTGACTCCTCCCTCTGGCTTGAGTCGTAGTGGGCACGCTTGAGGGGGGTGCCAATGCATTATTTGAGCTTTGGCTAAAGCTGAGTCCAGGTGCATAGCTGAATGCGTTGGGAGACACGGCAGTCTGGTGACCTGACTCTGTACCCATTGGTATTTCAGAGTTGTAATCAGCCACACCTGGGATCTGTGGGTACAGCTCTGCTGAAGGAGCACTGGGGGCCACGTATAAGCTACGATGCCTGGGTTTGGGTGCAGGTTTAGGGGGTGTGCAAAGGGGCAGGCTGGGAGGGATGGTGTCAGTGGGAGCTGCAATAGGAGAAGGGGCAGTGTTGGAACGTGGAACTGGCTTGGGTGGACCAGGCCTGGAAGAGGCAGGCCGACTGGGATCCAATGCAATGCTTCCAATGTAAATGGGCAAAGTTAATGACACCTCAGGGTATTTTAAATAGACCTGGAAGGATCAAAGCATCCAGACATACAGATAAGGTTCAATGAGAGCAAGGAAGCAGAAAATACCAAATGCAATTTGCATGAACCAAAAAGCATCCTGCTGATACGCATGTTCCCATTTACTTACGTACAACCTGCTAGTATCAAAATCAAATGAAGCAGAACATGAACGAATTTAACAGAAATTCACCTGAATGTAGTAGCTGATTTCAATAAGGTTTCCACCAGTCAAGGTGGACAGAGGAAGAGTAGGCACAATTATCTGCTCCTTCCATTCAGCTTTATGTCCACCCTTAACTCCAGGTCCCTCAACCTCCGCTACTGCCCGTAAATCAAGCGTCGGCTTCTTAGTAGTATATGTTACTTTCTGAAATGAGGAAACAATCAACAGTGAGGATTGTGATAATATTACTGGCCATGATTATATCTCATGTTATTAAACCATCTACATAATGCATAATTCACATTATCTGGATTGTGGACAGCACAACACATCTTATGAATCAGTGATTAGTGTATTTCCTGACCTGCATTAGACTGGCAACCACATGACCTGTTGACTTTTCGGATTTATTTTCAATCTTGGCAGATACTTTGATGATCTGTCCAGCTACGTATCCCCGCATATCACTCTTGGCTTTCAGCACCACCGTCCCATTCTTCACCAGCATGTACGTGAAGTTTTTGGTGACAGAAGATGCGCTAGGTTCCTGCGCAGAGCAAACATCAACAACTAATCAGTCAATATAGCCAAACATATGGAGAATATATTAGGGTAGGTGGAGGTTCTTTTTAAGTTTATTGTTAGTGGGGAACGCTTACATGTATGTTAGGTACTTCATTGAGGTTGATGCCGTTCGTCATGGTGAAGGGCTTCTCTATCTTGTAGTCTTTCGCGAAACGAGGAGTGTCTATGAAAGCTCTGACTCTGTACATAATTTGTCCATAAGGCCCCTCAAATGACGTGGGTGCAGTGGCTAAAAATAAAGAATCTGAGAGTTTATCTTCTCTGTATTGGTGAATAATAAATAATCGTCAGATAAGTACAATGTGTAATTTGCTGACTTCTGAACACTTGCTGACTTCTGAAAATGTGAGTTTATTATCAGCTTTCACAACATGTTTTTCCCTTTTAAATAATTCGAATAAACAAATAAATAAAAATTTTAATAAAATATTTTTTTCCAAAAAAAGACTAGAAACCAGCCAACAGTATGGCACCAGGAGGCATGCGTTACTTTAGGAATGGTATTGTATTGTATTGTGAAAGCTCAAACAAGAGCAGGTGAAGGTTTCAGACTGCAGCTGTGCAGCTCCAGATAACAAGAGCAGCTATAGATGAGCTAGAATGAATTCATATAAAACATCTTTCTTTATCATGGAAATGCGCATCTTTCTGCTCAACTGACCACTACTACCAAATGTCTGCTGGTATATTTACATCATTTACGTAGATACATACATCCACCTAGTGCAACAGTTAGACAACTGGCACGTTTAAGTCTTATTAAATGTAAAGCAATACTTACATAAGATTGAACAAGTTTAAATAGAGCAATATAAAATACAAAGGCCTAACATACATCTATAAGTCTAGACCCAACACCGATGAGATAAGAAAACACCATTGTGTTTGATATCCAAACACACATGCTGTTCTGTTGCCAAATGTAAACAGCAGGTAACCATGACAATGTCTTGGAGGAATGCAGGGCGACAGGTGCATCCAATAACATAAGAGCGCAGACTCACCAGGTAGGAGAAACTTGAAGGTGAAACTGTGCTCGCCATCTTTCAGGGTGCCTGGAAAACATATGAAGGGAAATTTTAAAGACTAAAACGAAGATCATGTGACTACCACTATATGCGTGAGAGAAGCCATGACATCTGAGCACCTTTATCTGCGATGGAGACTGAGCTGCTGAAGTACTGCTCCTCCTCCATCCAGTCTGTGTCATGAGCTTTGCTGGTTACTCCACAGACGCCCTGGCAGTTCACTTTGATAGCTGAAGTGAAAATAATTACACATATTATGAGTCGGCCAAAACAAGTGTTCATGCACAAACGCACTTTCAGTTGAAATGAGTCAGTCAATGAGCTTGTGTTAAAATCCAAGTCACAAGCCCAGATGTCAGGTAAAAACTGACTCATTTATTAAATGAAAAACTGTTCATTTATTGGGATATATATTTATATATATTAGTAATTGCATTTAATTTGACCTTGTGCTTTCCTTTAACTCTAACAGCAAGAAGTTGCATTAACACATTCACAATAACCATGGCAACAGATGAAAACACATTAACTGTAAAAGCAACACTGGAGGATTAGATTATTAGCATTTTCTGGTGGAAGATTCATAGCATTGAGGTTATTGAATTAATAATCTTCCTGGTTCTCCATATCAAGCCATTGCTAAAATTACATCTTGCCACAATAAATTTATCAATAGGCCGCAGCAGAAATGCCATTTATTACCATGACTATATTTCAGGGGTGAAATTATATACCAGTGCCAAGGTTCGGTTCACATTGCGCTTTTGTAGCCACGGTTCAGTTCGGTTCTGTTTGCTGTGAGGGACAGGGTTCCTGACATGGCAACAGCAATGCTAAGAAACACTAGATTTAACTTCATAATAATAATACTTGGAAACAATAACTTTAGTGTACGGGGAATACAAACTCTAAAATATACTTGCTGAAACGTCTTTCTTAACTAATTTACAGGTAGTTAAACTTACTTTGTCAATTGTACATATCTAACATTCAGTCATTAAAAATAACATAAAAAAAAAATCATTAAAAAAACTCCCATAACAAACCAACGCATCAGCCAATGAAAATACAGCTGGTAGGAGGACAAAGCTCAGTAATTAAATTCAATACAAAGTGTAAAGAAAAGACTGAAACTAAATTGTTATTGTTTTCACATAAACACCTCAAGCTACAAAACATCTAGCTCACATGGTTGGAAACCCAAGAAAAACAAATACTGCTGACTGATTCATTTCTTCATGTGTTTGTAATGGTGACTGTGTATGTTTGTTATTCATGTTTCTTTCATCTGGAATGTCGACAAACCTGTCCAGCAAGACTTTATCAACACCCTGACAAACGCTCTCTGCTCAAACAATAAGTTCCAAACCACGCACATTAACGCATGACTTCCTTGCTTTCTCATGTCCCAGTAAACCTATGAATGACTTTTGTTGTTACTTACTATTTTCTTGTATCATATATTTTAGATTTTTAACAACAAATCAACCTGACTGTACTTTGACTCATTTATCTAGCTAGCCTTCAGCTGCTCTCAAATGTGAGTGAATTATACTTCCCTGTTTACATTGTTGATCATTAAATAGATTGTTAGCATATGCTCTTGTATTTACTGAATCAAAACCATTTCTGCTTGACCCATTTGCAAAGGCAGGGCCCAAACAACAGGCCCAAATTTTGCTGGCTATTTTTATTATAGCTTTATTATAGTTATATAATTAAGTGATGCAAATGACAAAACTATCGGAGACATTTGACAAATCAGGATATCAAAATATTCTACACAATTTTGAGTAGCATTAAAGCAGAGTTCAATTTTGTGCGCTGAGAGCTTTTTGTAGTGTAACATGCACCGCAACTTATACTGCATGTTCTAACAGTGTTTGTATGATGGAGACCTGGACAGCTAATGTCAAAATGTCTGAACTTAATATGACAAAGTGATGGAAAGAACTGAGACTTAGGGAAGACCAGAATGTTTCATAGGGACTGGTGCTGATATCAACAGGTGGCGGGCAAGAAGTGACATACACTGCCTTTATTTCAGTTCCACACAGTATGATTAGTATTGTGACAAACTGCATAGGTCGTGTGTGTAAAATTAGGCGCAGATTGAAAAAGCAGTTTTGTCTGACAGATTAATGGATGTTTAAAGGTACAGCCTCACTGCCTGATTCAAACATGCTGCTGAGAAAGCAAGGCATACACATGCAAATGAGCCGTTAGGAAAAACAATAAACACCGTCGTGCGTTACATCCATGCTTCATAGACCTATTAAGTCCTAGTGTCAGACTTACCAAACAGTTTATCTGTTTAGGTTTATTTGTCTCAGTTTATTTTCTCAGTCACTGTTTAATAGTACATACCTGAACCTGATACCCAAAACCGCGACTGCATAGTATCGAGAAAATGTAGATGGCACACGATAACCTTCCCTACGCAATTATTTTAGCATTTTTAAACTGTGCACTGTCATGTACTTTATACATCTTTTGTCAAAAGGTTTCCTACTTTATATTAAAATCTAAGATAACCAATCAGATTAAAGGAAAGGCGATCGCAGTTCTTGAATTTCTTTATTTCCTTTATATACACAAGTTTCACACACTTTCAGTCATCCAACTAATAACGTTTACGTTTGATGCAGAAATATTGTAACGCGTATGTTCACTTGTTTAAAATACCGTACGCTTTTTAAAAACAAGCGTTCGGTAGAAACAAACTTATATTTACTCACCTTTACATTGTATGGTTTGGGCAGTGGAGATTTTCAGAGTTCCGGAGATTAATTCACCCGGACTGTAAGTCGTTTTGTTGTTTTTTAGAGTTATTTCGAATTCCTGAAGCTTCCCCATTCTGTCTTGAATCCAGCGCGAACAGGTGAAAGAGCGAAACTGAACGACGAGGTATAAAGGAAACGTTTTACCTGAGGCCGACGTCATTCAACTTACCTTGTGACGTCACGGCAAGTTTTAGTCCAAGTTTTAACCTATTTTATATCTCGTCTAATATCAACACTCGTGGTTAACAAACCTTGTATAGATTACTGACAACTTTTATAGTTTAAAATAGTATCTCAGTTTAATGAGGCGTTTCAGTTTATTTAGACGTTTGCGTAATATTTAGAATTTGAATATCTTTTGTTCTTTTTTGAATACCCATTTGAATATCCTTAATTCATTTTAAACATTTCTCGCGTTTAATAATTTTCAACTGTTATCTTCCAGTACTTCAAATATGTTTACCAAAGAAAAGTGTCATTTAAAGGGCAGGGTAAGTTTTCAAGAAATATTTTTTGTTATTCTGGTTTAACTAGCCTGGTTGAAAATCTCTTCACATTCTGACTGTAATCACTAAATAAATATCTTCTGTGGAAGACACAAGACAATAAAATATTTGTCCAATCATTGCATTCAGTCCAGTTTGCCAACAATGGTTACCAGAAGCGTCCATCCATGACCCTTTTCATCAGTGAAGAGCGATCACATAGCGATGAATTCATATAGCTATGAAATGCAATCATTGCATTTGGTCCGAAAGCAGTGATAGGATGTCCTACTTGTCTGTCTATGTATTTGCATATCTGCACGCACCCGGTTTCCGTTTGCAGTCTTTGGCCATCAGCATGTTCAGGTGTTTTGGAAGAGGCATGGTTTTAAAGAGCGCTCTGAAGG
Source organism: Botia kubotai (assembly GCA_036877585.1). Classification (NCBI taxonomy): domain Eukaryota; kingdom Metazoa; phylum Chordata; class Actinopteri; order Cypriniformes; family Botiidae; genus Botia; species Botia kubotai. Next base: position 3,089 of record JAZGTI010008360.1, on the reverse strand, counting down.
GAGGTTAAGATCTTATGCTTTCAAAGATGGCTTGCTATTATTAGCCTCTCCAAAATTGCCTAAATACCTGTAAATTAAGAGACTGTGATGACGTTTCTGTTTACACTTTTTCAACAATGTTTTTTAATGTTATACCAACATTAAAAATGTTAATTAGAAAATATGATAAAGAAAAGAAACCACAGTTCAACAACATAATTCGCGAGTTATAAACATTTTTTTTTTAGAATTGAGCACACAAGCGATAGGTAATAATCTCTCCAAAAGGAAACGGAACTGTGTGCAAAATGCAGTGCTCAAATATCACAATAAAAAGTTTGATATTTGATTTTACAGTGTCTGGCTGGTGCACAATAATAAACATTTGTAATATGTAAAGTTTAATGCAAGTAATGCTTTTATTTACAAGTGTGCTTATCATTGACATAGTCCCAACACAAAATCTATTCAACTATGATATGACACTGTACATTTTACAGTACAGTTACAATGTACAGTTATTTTAACTTATTCAGCATCTAAACAAGACTACATTTTCTTAAAACAAGCATAGAAATCAAAAGGGCGCTTGACAGAAAAAAATTAAAATGACTTATAAAAAAATCCTAAATAAAGTTATATCCAGCAAAGTTGTATTTGACACAGTTAACGGTGTTCATGTCAGTCTTTATGTCATTACACATATGAACATGGCCGCTCTTGGGCTCTAGGCTAGCTTGTGGGTCTCTAGTGGCTGGGCCGTCTGGTCTCTCTCACAGTGTGGTGGTGGGGGTGGAGGGGGTGGGGGGCACGGTTACAGGATGAAGGCCGAGATCCAGGGAGGGGGCCTCCTCTGGTTCTGGAGGGCTTTTCTTGGAGGTTTCAATCTTCTCCTTTACCAGGGTGTAAAGTTCCTTCACTGGATCACTGCTCTGTAATCAGATGAATTCAGATTTGGTTTGGTTAGGTTAAGTACAACTTGTCATCACAGTTTTTTTATTATTCCTCATACTTCCAAATATGGTGGTGCAAGACCGGTTGCACAAAACACGGTTGTGACGTTTGATCATGATGTACAAGAAATATTCAAGATTCAATATTCAAATATTCAAAATATCATATCTGTGTTCCACACAGCAAACAAAATGTCTAACAAGTCCTGAGACAGAATTATCTTTTTTGAGGAGAGGTATTTTTGGCTATTGTCTTTGTAAGATGGCTACTGTGTATTATATATATATGACATTATGCAATCCTTTAGTATTTACAAACAAGGATAAGTCAGCTGCATTACGCGTTTTGGTAATCAGTGATTCATTCCTTGCGTTAAAATACCTGTTTTGGTGGTTCGAGTGTTTTCATTAAAGTCTCCATGTAAGACGGCAGCACCTTCTGGTGAAGATGATTCAGCAAGCGAAGAGCGTGTCTGTGGACATTCTCTTTACTGCAGACGAGAGCAAGAAACTCACAAACTTCAAAAGAATCGCTACAAAAATACGTAACTAATAATAGAGCCACAATTAGATTACTCAAGCATGGTTACGTGCCTTTAAATAAGATTCATACAGACCTAGAAAAAGAAGTGAGGAGGAAGTTCTCAAACACAGCAGTACAGAACTCCTCCGATCCAAATTCATCCGACAGTAAAGTCAAATGACCAGTGAGAAGATGAAGGAAGATGTCTCCAAACGCCATGTCATTGTAAGTATCCACTGTGACAACACATACACACAGAAAGTCATCAGTTTCTGAGCAGCTCCACCTTTGGTGTCCATTCAGCTTATGTATAAAATGAGAAGTGTCTAACCCAGTGCAGGCAGAAGTCTCTGCAGAGCATTCTTATTCCTCTGCTTAGCAATATGAAGCACATAATAAAGGCCTATTTCACACGCCACTCTGTTCTCCTGCATATACCTGCACAAACGAGGAAGACAATCCGTTGTAGATAGTAGCATGTTCATGATGTTGGGTTGAAAAAATCAGGCTGAGATGTTATACCTGGAGAACGTTTCAGGCAGGGTGTTGGGGTATGTGAGAGAGGTCTTCTCCTCGCTGGGAAGTTTCTGCTCCACGGTGAACGTGTAGTCATCGACCACTATCGACATCATGGTGGGCAGAAAGCGTGTTACCACCTCCAAGTCCTGTTGAAAAGACCAGCTGCCTTGTGAATTCCATATCCTCACACAAAACAGGCCTATTTCCAAAAGCAGTGTCATAAGCAGTTTCATAAGATTAGTTTTCAAAGGAGAAGTGTCTAATTTCAGCACCAAACCAACAGACTGCACTTCCGTTTGGTGCCACTAATGCGCCAGTAATTACACACTTATGCGCAGAATAATGAGAGGTGATGATCTTACCATCCGCGGCTCCTTAAAAACCTGGCTGTCGATCATGTCCCAGGCCCCCTGACCGAGAGAAAGCATCCGCAGCAGCAGCAGGAGGTCAGGGCTGTCCTGCACATGGGCAGTTGACAAAAACATGGATATTAACCTTTAAAACATTTAGATTTTACATCACACAGTGATGTCACAGAATGGCTAGTATACAGATACTAAGTTTGCTACAGAGCTGGAGTTCTTACTCTGGGCAGGGCGTCCTGGCTCAACAGTTCCTGGAGGTTCCTCACTGTGCTCAACACTAGTGTGTTACAGGCAAATGGATCACAGAGAATCATAGACAGGTCACTGTGAGCAACAGACAGCGTTAATATGTTAGACCATCACAGTTTTGTTGGTTTATTTATTGTATGCTGCAATATGCATCTTGTCTGTACAGATATAAGAATCTCATACCCTAACACTTGTTCCTGTCCTTTCTTCACTCCATCCAAAAAGCCTTGTAACTCTCGAGCCCTTTTAGCATCCACAAACTTTTCCCTGATGCAGGCATCCAAACACCAGGAAAACTACAAAAGAGAAAATTAAATCAGAAAAGTAGATTTTCACACGTGAAACGAACATTTTCTCGCTTATGTTCAATGCATGTGCAAATCATTTCCTTCAGAAGTATGCAGAAACAAACAAATTTAGACTATAAGCCGAGTTCAACTTTGTGTGCAGTCCATTCGTACAGTCCTTCCATTTCTATGATCTCTCCCATACAGGAGTGGC